>JAOUQW010000049.1:4110600-4121235 GCA_028565825.1 Olivaichthys viedmensis | reverse complement strand
CATGATACAGCGCCCCTGGAGCAGGGAGGGTTAAGGGCCTTGCTCAAGAGCCCAACAGTGGCAGCTTGGCGGTGCTGAGGCTTGAACCACGACCTTCTGATTACTAGCCCAGTGCCCTAACCACTGAGCCACCACTGCCCAGAATAGTATGGGAACACACAAAAAAAAGCTGAAAAACCACGTTCCATTATATTTTTATTTACTGTCTACAAAAAGAAGTTATTTAACATGGAAAAGAAGGAAAAAGAAACAATGTTAAATGAGCTATTTATTGAGCTAAATATTTTGGTGTAAATATGCTACAGTTTGAAATGGAGCAGTTATTTTGACTACTTTAGGTTCTCCGTAGGAGGGAATTAATATATAATCACTCGCTGCACTAGTTTAATATATTATACATGGTTAATATTTATGTAGTGAACCAGTAGAGGGCAGCATCAGTATAGTTTTTGAGTTGAACTCTACATTTGGCAGACTGGAAATGGCAGTTTAGATTCAATTCAGAGCATGAAATCAAATTGACTTGACTTGCTGACTGCATCTGTTTCAATTTGCTACTCGTTCAAATGATCTGTAGTTTATTGGTGTCATTCTACACAACCTCGAATTCCAGGCCATCCAATATTGTACCATTTAATTTGGAAATAACCCCAGTGGGAGTTGTACCTCGTAGATCAAGCCCTGCTCACAACCTGCTTGTAACGTAAAATACATGCCAAATTTGAGTCGAATAGGGCTGCACGATAATGGCTACCTTTTAATAATAATCATGATTTTTGCCTACAATTATTTAGCCATTTTAGGAACAAAAATAGTTTATTGCACTTTATCCTTTTATAACTTTAAAACGAGCTTTTATTTGGCATTGTAAATTATATGCTTGTATTCCTCCAAATATAAACATTGAAACAAGACCATTCTGAGTATTTATATAAAAAAAAGTTAAATAGAAACTAAATTCAACTGAAAATAAATAAATATGCCACCACATTTTACAACCAAATAGACATATGAATGGGACGCTCATGATTTAATGCACTTGAGTCCAAATAAAACCCCAATCAACTTTAACTAGTCACCAATATTGCAGTCGGTTGTTTAATTATTCCATGGTCATGAAAAATAATCGTTTATGATTGGCTGGCAGGTGTCAGTCATTTTTCAAAAAGTTCTAAATCAACGCTCTTGATGTAACACCTTGTTGGAACGTAATCATAAATAAATAAACTAATCTTAATTATGGTGAGAGTAAGTATTTTTAGGCTGTAGTGCATGGAAATGTTCCAAATAAAAGCAACAAGAACGTAGCAACAGAACACCATCTGAGATGTGACCACTTGACCAAGCCTGTGGAGGTGAGGCACGAGAGAGTTGGCTAAATGACCATGACTTTGCTATTTTCACATCATTCAGTTAGGAGTACACAAAACGTACAAAGCATCTGTTTTGTTTAAATGCTAGTAAGTGAAGATGTAAGCCAGATATGTCGCCAATGTGTTTACGAAATCAGAAAGACTGGGTGGAGGAAACATCACTTCTCTTTATGTCGAGGCGTTCTTTGCTGGCACCAGGATTGGGATGCTTGAATGGATGTTAGCTCCTTACATAACAGACCTCTGAATGCTTTAGATCAATCACAATCAAGTATTCAAGAGCCGTGTAATAAGCTAGGATGAGTCCCTTGTCTTTTTCGCTTATGAAACTTTTCAGATTTTCTGTGTGCTTCATCACTTTGCCCTCTGCTGCTTCCATGTTTATTTTATTTTATTTTTTTAAATATCGTCACTCCAGAGACTGTCAAATGACTAAATATAAATGCAAGTTGAGACCTACAAGTGCTAGAGGCCTTCAATTGTTACACAAACAGGCAGCCGTATTGATGTCTCATCCTTTTCCCACCCAGAAAGCACTGATTTTATTCAGCCTCTTTTCCGCCTTCCGGCCATTTTCTCAATGCACACGTTACTTTCTCACACACATGAGGAGGATGTGAATAGCACCCCTCTCAGATCTGCTGCTGTATTGCCCACCACGCTGTCTCCTGGCTGAGTTCAGGAGATGATTAGCAGGCTGAGGCCCAGCTGGAAGTTTGGGGTATCCAGTGCTGCAGGCCCTTTGGGCAGAATTAGGCCTACTGCTCTTCAAGGACACTGTGGGCAACTGCTTTTGTGTTGTTGTTTTTTTCTCTTCTTTTTTTTCCTCTGCCTTCCACTGAGAGAGTGGCCCCAAATGAGCCTCATCAAAACATTCAGCCACCATGTTGACAGTACTGCATACGAGTTCCTCACTGGAAAACGTTTTTTAGAATTGCGTCGACTGGACGTCGCTGGCGTGGTTCTGATTTTTGCTTAGAATTGTTTAGCTGGAGTGGAAATTGAAGAATTACAGATTCCTTCCGAGAGTCTGTTTCTCATAAACTCCCTTGCTGCAGAGCCAGTATGACAAATTACTAGTGGACTTGGTCAACAAATAGTTATGCCAGTTGCATCATTATGTGCTGTGTAGCTGTCTTTAACCCAGCAGGAAGCCTTAGTTATTGTTCTGCAGATTCAGCTTCTTCTCTCTTTTCAGGAAGACTCTGTGTTAAACACGGTGCGCCTGAAGCAGGAGCACGTGAATGTGATTCAGCAGTTGGAGCAGACAATCGAGGACCTGCGCAGCAAGATCGCCGAACTGGAGAGACTTCAGCACCCCCTGCTGGATCAAGACATCAGCACACAAGAGCAGGAGTGTGGCGGGGACGAGAGTTTCTTGCCAGACGTGTGCCATGTGGACCTGCAGACCGAGGCCAGCGCGCTCCTCGCAGTAGAGGCCAAATCAGTGCAGACTTCCCCCACAACCGAGAGCTTTACGTTTAAAGTGCCTTCTTTAGAGCAGAGCAGCTCCGCGCAGCCTCTGCCCACACCGAGTGAGCCGTCCCTGGGCACGACAGCAGAATCTCAGCCGGCAGGGACTGGTTCTCCCAAAGCAGGACAGTTTGTGTGCATTTGCCAGCAGCAGCCGCAGCAACAATGGCCTCGGCCTCCTCCTCCGCCCCCGCTACCTGGTTTACCTGTCCCGCCACTTGCCCCACCTTTACCTGGCCAAGCTCTACAAATGCCTCCACCTCTACCTGGCCAAGTTCTACAAATGCCTCCACCCCCTCCACCTCTACCTGGCCAAGCTCTACAAATGCCTCCACCCCCTCCACCTCTACCTGGCCAAGCTCTACAAATGCCACCACCGCCTCCGCCTCCACCTTTACCTGGCCAAGCTCTACAAATGCCGCCTCCGCCTCCACCTTTACCTGGCCAAGCTCTACAAATGCCACCACCGCCTCCACCTTTACCTGGCCAAGCTCTACAAATGCCACCACCGCCTCCACCCCTACCTGGAACAGGTCCTCCACCACCGCCTCCACCTCCACCAGGACTGGGTGGCCCTCCAGCTCCCCCATTCCTCCCAGGTGCCTATGGCCTCCCTCCCCCCAGCGGTTTGGGATCTCTGCCCCCTCCACTTCCTTTCGGACTATACGCTCTGGCTGCGGCTCATGAGAAGGCTCCTCGAAAAGGGCTGGTGGAGCCGCCGCGCCCCATGAAGCCCCTCTACTGGACCCGCATCCAGCTCCACGCCAGAAAGTAACTATAACACTACCTTCATGCCTCACTAGCTTAGTCGTTGTGTTTGTGGTTTGTAGTAAGTGTATAAACATCCAAAACAACTGCTTAATCACTTTCTATAGCCATACAGCAAAATGGAGAAGAGCCAATACCTGCAGTGAAGGTTTAATAACTACACCATTGTTTCAACCTTTTTCATGACTAAACTGATGCGGATGCTTGATGAAAACACAAAGGTCAAAATATTGAACCCCAAGCTATTCATTTAGATTGTTTCGCTACAGCAGACTTGAAAGCAGTTAGACCGTCGCTGCATTTCTCCAGAAAGCTGGTCTGTTTTGTAGAATTAGGCAGTCTGTTTGAAAACACTACACCGCTGTCATATCTATAGCGATGACATTGATGACGTGACGTGCAAGATATAATTAGCTCAGCCAACCAAGTGTCAAACTGAGCCAATCAAAAAGTGATTTGATTTGAATATGCATGTAAAGCCTAGCTTTTGCTTTAAGCTGCGGATGTTGGCCAGGAGTTCTAGAGAGTTAACTTGTTTTTTTTTATCTGTTTAAGTAACAGGAATCTAATGTATCCCTTTGACAAACCATCGCCTTTTGGGGATTTATTTATATAAAAATCATACAACTTTCACTTTGGGAGTATCAGATCTGCTGTGTGGGTATTCTCTTCTCTTCATTCTGTTTGTGATGTGCGACATGCTGCTGGTAGGAGCAGCTGATGAACGGTGATCAGCTACCAACACGCTATAACACGAGTTCATATCATTGGCTATAATGACAGAATACTTTTTTTTTTATGTTGCTGAACAAATTTTAAATGAAAGGTTTGTTTTGGCCATGGCATTAGAATAGAATAGAATGCTCCTTTATTGTCATATACAAGTACAGTACAGTGAAATTGATTCTTTGCATAGTATTAGTGAGTATAGAACAGTAGGCAGAGCTAGAAGCTTGACCCCTCAGGTCAGTACTGGCCATGTTTGGCTTTACATTACAGCATGAGGAGAGAGAGAGATGCGTGCTGGAATCGAATTGTGTACATGTCTGACTGTTCCTTACAAGCAGACCAGATTTCTATTGATCAGTATTGAATGTTGGTTAAAAAAAAAAAAAGTGATGACTTTATAATGGAGACCTAGTATAAACCAGTTTTTAAGAAAATGTTTTATAATAATACTAGCTATATTATAATTATACTAGCTGTATTATAATACTGTCTGAGGTAAATATAAAGTGTTTAGCATTACAATTAGGGATGCACTGATCCAATGCTGAGCATCCGTATTGGACCACTACTGATCTGAAACGTGCATCAGATCCGTACCAGCTCGGATTTGACATTAGCCAATCTAATCCACCAACGTATTTTCATACATGCCTTGAACGGGTCACGAAGCTTGCTTGCAGAGAGTCGGCTTGCTTACTGTGAAGATGTTGGTATCGGGTATCGTCTGATACTCAGCTCTATCATCAGTATCATATCGAAAATGGGATTGGTGCGATCGTGCTGTTTGGGTAATGTTTTATGATCTGAGAAGATGCACTACTGTGGTAGATCCTTTTAAGTGTGGCAGTGTTCTCCCCCCCTCTCATCTGTTAGAGAAGTGAACTCTCTGATCTGGGAGAGGATTGAGGAACCCACAATGGACTTTGAGGAATTTGTGGCGCTCTTCTCCAAAACTGCAGTGAAGGAGAAGAAGAAGCCCCTTTCGGACACCATCACCAAATCCAAGACCAAACAGGTGAGCCTGTTTATTTTTTCTAACAATTATTCAGCCGATTTTGAAACAAAATAGTTTTATTGCGCTTTATCATTTTTTAAAAACATTTTATAAATGAATAGAAAACAGCCTTTCCTTTCACACTGCACATCATGAGCCTGTATTCCTTCAAATGTATCATAATAGCCAATAATATCAAAAGAAGACTGCTGCTCTGTCACATTTAAGCATTTAAAATATTTTAAATGCTAACGAAACCAAATTATACTCTTAATAAACAAATTAATAAATATCCCACCACAGAAAGCAGTCATGGCTGTTGTACCCTATGGTCTAGTCTACCTCGTCTAGTGATCATTAGTTTTGTTTGCGGAGCCGAATAAAAAGGCCTCCGTCTGCAGTCTCGGCGCGTTTGGGAAGCAAAGACTGGAAAGTTGTTTAAAAACGTGCCGTGATTGGTAAAACGGTTAAAACATGAATGTGGAGCTTATGATTTGACGTACCATTGCCTAAAAAAAATGACTCTATATCTAATGTTGGCCATTTAAGTAACTTTAGCTGAGCTCACCAATATCATAGACAATTTTGTTTAAATAATTTTAATAATTGTGATTTTTAAAAAGTATGAATTATTACACAGCCCTGTAGTAAACTCTCAGATCATGGTGTAGACACCTATTTTTATTACATCTCAAAGGAGAGACCCCTTCTTTTTGCCTGACAGTGGAGAGGTAGGCTAGCTGTCTCTTTCACACCTCAGCTTTATACTTATATTTATACTTACTGTACATCACAAACAATTATATTTATCTAAATAAATTAGAGACTTCCCAGACCACATCTAGTACTATTCTCGCCCATCAGCTGCTGGTGTGGTCTGCAGTGTGGAGTAATATGAATTGTTGGTGTTCAGCGTTCGCTCGACGTCTTGCGTTCGCAGTGTTCCTGGGCTTAGTCCGTCATGTCATGACTGAATTATCTATTTATTTATTTTTCCCAAGTCTCTTGTGCCATGTGCTGTCCTTGCAGAAATAAATTGATGTCCAGGTATCCCATGCAATCGGCTAACAGACAGCATCCAACTTTATGGGCCACCTGATCATTAAATAAATAAATGAGCAAATTGGAACCCACTGATACTCGGTGTCCACATCATTCAGTCCATCTGTTTGTAGATAATATTCAAATGATTTTATTGTACAAGCCTGTCAACCAACCAAGTCAGTTCATGCTGATAAAGCGTCCACATCATTCAGCCATCTGTTTGTAGGCAGTATCTGTACGCATCAGTGCTAACCATGCAGTACTTTTCCTCCATGGTCTTTTGCCTTGAGCCAGTATGAATATGTATAGCTGTTTCGATCAGGTTGGTTCACAGATGGTGTCTGGACAGCTTCACTCACCCGTTAGTGGGCACCGTGACCCGTCTAACTCTCCCAATCCGCGTTCCCGGAACTTACCACACCCCAGCCTCTGTCCCCTTGGGCTGTGAATGGACCTTGGGACTCGTAGCATACCGGTCACGGCACTATGAAAACATGGATACAATTAGTGATGTTATCCATCTCTCAGGTTCATCCTTAATCTTTTTTTTGGTATGGATTTGGAGCTCTACTCCGATGGATCAAACAATTCTGAGGAAGAGCACTTATCTAGAATCAGTTCTTGCCTTTCACACCCCAGACTCAGTCCCAAATGTCCGTATCGCCTGGAGCAACAGAGCCATAGATGTGGATTTCGGGAAGCGGAGCATGTTGCAAATACAAGCCAGTCATTTTCTTGATGTGGGATACAAGTTTGGTGCGTGCAACCAGTGAAACCGGCTCGGAGTTCGACGGCGAAACTGTATCGGGTCCAGATGGAGCTGCCAAACGTCTGGCAGCTGAGACTTGAGACTATTCGCATTCTAATAAGGGCACTTCCATGGCCAGTGGGGAGCTCACCGTGGATCAGCGCTGTCTGAAACTCTGCATACAGACGCACTCTGGCTTTATCTAGATGGCTGGAGGAAGAGCGTAGCGATGTTGCGCTCTGTGGCCAGTTTGGCTTTGCCCCATGTGGTGATCCTCCGATGTCTGGCCAATGGTGTTCAGCCCTTTTCTTTATGAACTACAAATTTTTATTTATTATTGAAGATATGCTCTTAATGGTCCCTCAATGGTTCTGTGGATGGTTAACGGTTCATACATTCTTAAGGGGTTCTACTTGGAATGTTTTCTAAAAGGGAGACCCTCTGGTGTAGGGTTCTACGTAGAACCTTTTTTAAGGGTTTCTCCAGAGGTACAAAATGACAAACCCTTCTGAGGCTAAATGAAACCTCTTTTCAAATGTGTAAGAATATAGGCTTAAATGTACTTTATAGACAAATCAAAGAATTATAAATGTAAAAACATTATATTAGGAATTGAAGGGAAAAAAATAATAAAAAAAGATTAAGGGGGGGGGGCCCTCAAATGCAGTTATGGGTGCATGATGACTGTCACTTAATCATTGCTCGATGGATGCATTCTGAGGCTGCCCATTAACTGAATACAGCGACCATGTTTGCTCTGCAGCCATGTTGTGGCAGTCTTGCAGCTTGGCTTCCGATCAGACCACAGTGCAGCTTGGCTTTTAGTCAGATTGCAATGTAGCACTTTTTTGCAACTTGGCTTTTGTAAATGCAGAATTTTAATAAATAAATGAATCTTATTTTCTTTAAAACGTGGTTCTGTTTGTTGGCGATATTAGCGAAACCTCAGCAACACTAAATATTATGATGCATATGTATCGTGGTAATGTGTTCAAGAATCAAGATATAAAAATAATATTTCTCATGTTGACCACTCCTCTTTGTATCACTATCATGAATTTAAGCAGCTGTGATGATCATCTGCATTTTGACTCCTGCAAGGCTGTAGCAATCATCCATTACAAAAACATGAATTCAGCTAGATAGGTCACCAATCTTCTGTTTTCTATTGCTTTGGAGCTCTACTCATGGATAAAACATTAGAGTAAGCATACAGATCTAGGATTTCACCTAGTCCTGATTGATCTGTACAGTTTGCGGATCAGACTTCTTGTTTTTCGTCTGGGAGCTTCCGACTGTCGAACTCCGTGCAGATGTGGCCGTGGTGAGTCTGCGGTTTAATGAGGGAGAGGAGGGTGTTCCTCGAGAGCACAGTTATGAGCGGCGGCATGTTTGTCGCGGCCCCGAGATGATTTGGCGTCTGTGGCTGCTTTGTTCGGGAAGTTTCTCGTGTCTGCAGTGTAATGGACACTCTGCTCCTGCTCCCAGAGTGGGATATGCAGGAACACTGCGAACTCCCGGTTGCTCCTAATCAAAGTTTGTAGGCGCACAGAGATACGATTTCTCCTTTGGTGCTTTCTGTCCATCACAAGTGCTTTTCAGATGTTTTTTCTAAATAATTGTTCATTTAAAAAAAATTTTTTAAAGGGGTAAAAAGGAACCAACAGAAACTTTTTTTTTTCCTAAAATTAATTTTGTCTCAATATTACGAGTGTTCTATTATTTAAAAACCTGATCAAAAGAGTTTTCTTTGGTGCTGTGTTTCTCTTCGTCCCTCAATGTTTTTCTATGCCTTTCAGTCCACATGAAGGAGGCGTGGCCTCTGTGCCTCAGTCCCAGCAAAGGTGGTGTGGCTTTTGCCTGTTTGTCCCAGCGAATGAGGTGTGGCCTCTGTGTGTCAGTTACACTAAGGGAGGGTGTGGCTTCTGTCAGTCTCTTGTGGTGAAAGAGGCGTGGCCAATGTGCCTGTCAGTCCCGGTGAAGGAGACATGGCCTCTACCAGTGCCAGCGAAGGAGGCGGGGCCTCTGTGCCGAAGGAGGCGGGGCTTCACACTCCTCAACTAACACTTTTCAATTAAACCAATTTTCACTTTGAATTATTGACATCTTTTAAATGGATTTTTCATTTCACACATCGAAGGACAGATGCACATCCCATGGGGCAATTGAGGTGCGTTTTTGGGATTTGAGTCTCTGAGGTGATGTATTTTAGAAGTTCTCACCCACTTGATCTCAGCAAAAAAGATTGTCAGCTTGGTAAAGAATGGCATCCGAGTCCCATGTTTAAAGCATCATCTCGAATGGCATGCTAATTGAAATAATTGGATTCTCTTCCTCCAGAAGTAAGGAACGTTTTCTTTTGATAATGTTTTCTTTTGTATAATTGCAGGGGGGCGTAGCTGCAACAGCAGGCCCATGGCAATGTAGCAGAGATGCTCTTTCTTCCATACACACGCATTGAATTGCAGAATTGTATAACATCGAAGCTCCAACGTTTTTATTTATTTATTTATTTTTCTCCCATCTCTAACAGATTGCTCCTCGCTGGAATGAAAGGCCTTGAGAGGTCTGCACGATTCTGTTTCTCTCCCTTGTTGTTTAATGTTTGCGGTTGCATCTTGGCAGCAGAGAACACAAAGCAGCAGTCACTCGTAATGAGCTCTAGAAAGAGGGGGAAAAAAACATTAAGAATCATTAAAGCGCATTTATTTGCTACAAGGACGCCAGCCTTTTCCACACTAATAAATATTTAACTACCATGTAAGAAAATCTCTCGTTTAGTCACGGCTGTTTTGAAAATATTGTTGTTTGCCGTTTTTTTAATGGTCCCATTTCCATTCAGCTCAACGGTAAAGAATCTGAAACATTCTTTACATTCAAGCAAGGTCACTTGGTGCAGGGTTTTCCTGGCGAGTGTGGTAATATTTGTCAGTGCACGTCTTTTTAGTGTGTTCCTTTTTCAAAAATGTAATTGGATAATGCCAGGCTAGTCTCATAGAGATGTTGTAGTGGGGTTCCTCCTCCTTAACAGGCTTATTGTATCTCAATTCTGTCTGTGTAAGTGTGTGTGATAAAACTGAAACTGTCATATTGAAGCTGACTTTTAAGGCCCATTTTCCTGGTAGCTCAGTGACTGCAGATTGACACTGGAGGTGTTTGTTGTGTTGCTATTTTATTTATTTAACTAACGTGTCTTAAGAGACTGGCGGTGTGTGTGAGTTAAGGAAACATTTAGCATTCTTGTGTCTGCTTTCCTTGCATTGACTAATGGGGCAGCCAGAAACTGTCCAGTGCTGCTGCTGTTGACCTTACTATTGTCTCAAACGCTGATCCAAATCTCTACATGGTAGAAGAATGGTCTGAAGAATTGAGCTTTGTTCATATGATTTGGGCAGTAGAGACCTGACCCAGCCCCCCCTTGCCTCTTTTTTTTTTTTTTTTTCCCAGACCCCCCCCCCCCCCCCCTCTCTCTCTCTGTCTCTCTATCTCTCTTAGTCAGTATTATG
>JAOUQW010000049.1:4091118-4103726 GCA_028565825.1 Olivaichthys viedmensis | reverse complement strand
ACTGATTTCAAAATTTTCCTCCCTCTTTTTTGTTTTGTTTTGTTTTGACCTGATCAAAATGCCGTAGCTATAAATTGACCTCGAGGCTCCCTTTTTTTTTTTATCCCAAAGTAGGCGTGCACATTTTATTTCAGGAAGGTGATGAAATGCATAAATAACCATTAAACATTTACTACTCTTACCATTGCTTCATCAAATACTAAAATATTTCATGTTTGTGTAATATGGGTTCTACATGAACAAGTATGCAAATGTAGAGCCCAAGCTGAAATGTCTAATTGTCAGTAGAGGCCTCTGAAACGGGTCATGTTTATTACTAGCGTCTCACAGGGGAAAACCTGTTTACTCCAAACTCACTTTTGATGGAAGTCTGAGGGCAGTTGTTGAATTCCACCAAAGAATGTTTAAAATGTGTGACTCTGACGCAAATTTAAAACTACAACCTTTACACTCGTTGAAGTGCCGACTCCTATTTACACCTTTACAAACAAAGGTGTAAGCATGACATGGACCTGAGCGAAAGTCTTACCAAAGATCTTCCTTTCTTTTTTTTCTTTTTTTGTGCTTTCCAACACTGGGGCAATAAAGTAATTCCAGTTATTTACACTTGACTGACGTTTTTGTGGTTTCCATGCATCAAACCCACAAGACTACAGTGGTAATATCTAACCACAAATTCATCACTCTGAAAAAGTAGTCCCATCTCTGAAAGGATGAATTATATGGATTTGGAGCTTCTTTTACAAATCCCTTTGACTAAAGAATTCATGACGGCCTTCTACAAAATTGTTTCACATAAATCTGCCCTTGTAGGCTTCCGTTATAAGTGAGTTTTGAGTAAATGGGTATTCGTTCTCTGCCCTTTCTCTTTTCTGAGTACAGGGAAACGGGACAGTTCCTGTCCATTGTCATTGCACATGCACTAGAAATGCAGTATATGGAGATGGTCGGGAAACCCTGGAGAATTCCTTCAACTAGGGTCTGGGGTCTACATACTACATTACTCCAGTATTATCGCTTATCAAACATTCAAGTAACGCTGATCTGGTGACCAGATTTATGGTATTACCTCAGAGAATGGACTCGATGCCAGCCATGCAGTCCTTTATAATTTTTTGCCCAGCGTTTGTGCTCCTGAGATGAAGCCAGTCCCAGTAGGAACGGTCTTCTGAGGTACCTTTTGGATAAATTTGAAGGCGCAAAATGAGGGACCTCAGAAGACTGGGACTGGGACTGGTTCCTACTGGGACTGGCTTCATCTCAAAAGAACAAACGCTGGGCAAAACATTATGCCTGCCATAGTAGCCTTCTACTGGATGGCATATTTTGAAGTAACTATATTTTGATATATCTTGTATAAACGATTATCGGCACATGCCTACTTATAAATTAATAAATAAATAAAAACCTGTATGTGGAATTGAAAAACTAGTATCTGTATCCCTACAGGTAATGGAAGCGTAGCCGCAGCCAGAGAAACTGCGGTAGTAATTTCAGTCTGATTTGTTTGGAGAGTGTCCATTTCCCCCTGCAGCCAAACTGAGGCTTACATTAAAGCCCCATCCTAATTGATGCCTGAGCCCATCTCCTCGTCTGTTTAAATCTGGCCTGACAAGATGGGAGAAAGATTCCGCTTTTGGGTGGGTTTGTATGTGTGTCAGATTTTGGGCCATTAGCCTTACAAACGGATTCACTAAAGTCGTTTTATCCCGCAAACGCCTGTCAGCGACTCCACTTTTATCACGGCAAGTGAAAATAAACACATGCTGAGTGCAAGAAGTTGCAGTTTCCCCTTTTGTATCTCTTTATTTTTTTTATTTAAATTATTTTATTATTATTATTATTATTTTAAATACTGCAATTTGAAGCTTTGACTCAATTACGCCTGAACGTGCACAGTGTAAGTATTTATTTACTTTTGTTTTTTTAGACTGGGTTAGCGATCATCTCTCACACTTAAACAATGTCTCCAGTGTGAATGTTTGGAGTTGGTGTGCTTCTCTCAGCTTTTTTTTTTGTGGGTGTGTGAGCGAGAGCACGAGCGCTTGAATGTAACACTATATCTCAGATTAAACAATCCACAGCTCCAGCCCTGTTTGTGTTCAAACATTTACTTTTAAAGGATTACAGTTTTGGGCGCCAGATCCTGAACGCAGAGACACAAAGGCGGCGGCGCGCTTCAGCACTCGCTCTCTGTAACCTGACAGTCTCTCTCACACACACACACACACACACACACATGCGCGTACACACTCACTTCCTCACTTTGCTCTCACCCCTCACCCATTTCTCAGACTCGTTTTTGTATGAGACTATTAATGGAAGATGGATCATAATTATATGGAGGCCTGTTCTATAATAAGCTTCATTATTGTGTGCTCGCTTTTCCAGTCCAAAAGGTTGATTTAAGACTTTGAGAGGTTGTAAATCCGTTGTGGTGAACCACACAGTGTCTGGAGGGTCTTCAGGGTGCGCGCAAACATACACACACCTACTCGCCCTTTTAAAGGTTAAGTCTTAAGTCGCTTAAGTTATTTCCAAAGGTGCGGTAAGTAGACGCTCTTGACACCCCAGACGTTGGGGGCAATCTTGCAGCCAAATTTAGTTAATTACCCCTCAACTCATCAGTGCTTATTAAGTTGTTTAGCAGAGTGCAGCGGGAAGGTGAGGGGTCTGCGCCTCTACTGCAGTGGGTGGCACTCAACCCCGTGGGAATAGGAAAGAAATATGCCCAAATCTGCCCTTAAGTACGGCTTTGAGCACTCCGAGGTTTGACCCCGAACTATGGATTTTGTGTGTGTGTGTGTTCAGCCATAGAGATGGGCCGTCCTGGCTCTGCTGCGATCTGGAGTGAGATTATTTGGACCCGGTTCTTAAAGGAATACTTCAGTGTTTTTCAACCTAATCTTAATCTAGGACATCTGTAGCATGAGATTACCACAGACAAGAATTTCAACACGTTTTCCTGTACTGAGAAAAGAACGAAACCTCATTTACTCCAAACTTTTGGTCATCATGGAAGTCTAAGCGCAGTTGATGAACAGTCAATCATTTTAAAATATGCAATATACGCATATATAATGCAAATCCAAAGCTACAAATGGTGCACTCTAACAAAAAAAGGTGTGAGGATGAGACACACATGAGAAAATGATTCACTTAAAACTTACTCACTTTTCTGAAGGTTTTGTGGTTTCCATGTGCGATCAGACCCACACAACTACACATATACTATACATGACCACAAATTCAACCCTCTGAGAAAGTCCTGTCTCTGAAAGAATGAACTATACAGATTTAGAGCGTCATTTACAGATACATTTGACTGAAGAATTTGCGACACATTCTACAAAAATAAGATGTCCATTAATGGTGAGTTTTGAAGTAAACGGTTCTTTTCTCAGCACGGGGAAACATGTTGAAATTGTTGTCTGTGGTCCTCACACACACTACTGATGCGTTATTGCTGGAATATTCTTTTAAGCAGTTTTCTATCTCTAACTTTTCAATTCTCCCATTTGTTTTTGTTTTTTTACTCTTTGCCTCAATCTTTTGTTTTTATTTTTGGTTCATCCCTTCATCAGTTCTCACTGCTTTACATTCCCTTTTTTTTTCTTTTTTCTTTTTTTTTCTCCTCCCCTGCCCTCAGCATCTCATCCTCCAACATCTCATCCTCCATTGCGTTTTTCGCTCACAATTGCTGTTTATTAACTGGAACTCAAGATGAGTTGCTCATATGACCCGCCTCGTATTTGATTCTTGAGATCTTTAAACCTGCGGCTGACCGACATGTGAAGCTGAAATCGCATCTCTAAGCATGTCTGCACTTAGAACTTAAACATACTTAATTTGCTTTAATATATTGCAATATGTAGAATTTGTCCATTACGTGATTTCCAATAATGGATCAGTGTTTTAAAGCTGTTCAGCATTAGCAGATTTACTGACCTTGCCTTTGGGGCTACACGATAATCACGGTTATTGTCCATATTGAAATCTTGATTATTTATCCAATTATTCAGCCAATTTTGGAACAAAATTGTTTTATTGCATTTTATTATTTTAAAGCGAAACAATCCTTGTACATTTGAGTGTATTCCAATAAGACCATTTTAAAGTCACATTAATCGATTGTGTCTTTTTAAAATCAAATGTAAACAAAATTAGACTTAAAATAAATAAATATGCCACAACAGTAGGCAACCGGACAGACATTTAAAACATGTGAATGAAGGGGAGAAAAAAAAGATTTAGCTAAGGTCTTCAATATCACTATTGTTTGTTTGTTTAATTTTGGAAGCCAAAATTGTTTTTAAAATGATCAATTGTGCAGCCCTTCTAGTCATAAATGTATTTCTGAGAGCCTAAATCTAATTGCTTTCTCTTTTTCATTAACAAATGCTGGACATTGGTTAGGTGGCTCACACAAAGCAGCTTCCTCTTCCAGTAATTTAAGTCATGTGACTTTTCATGTGATGAAAAAGCAAACTGTAAAATCTGCTCCTTATCAATTCTTTAAGTGTCCTGCCAAGCTGCCCTGCACTGACTTTCCTTTTTGTGTCTCGTTTTATTTCTCTCCCCCCCTCTCCCTGTGTCTTCTGTCTCTACTGCAGCGATTCTGAACCTGGACAACACCGTGGTCGACCTGGAGACCTTACAAGCTCTGTATGAGAACGTAAGCCTCACTGTTCTACACCTTATGTTTTCCTTCCCAGTCCAAGTTGGCTTTTTTATTTTATTCAGTGACTTTGGATTTAATAACAGAGTAATGGTTGTATCTAATAATTCTTTACTGCCCAGATTGGATATGCATCTAATCAGTTCCTTGATGTCTAAAACTTGTGTGTTTGCATCGTGTCGCTGAGCCAACATGGCCAATTCAGCTGTTTTTCAGATTATTATTAAAATATTTTAGTGTTTGCAGGGGCACATGTGGTCAACAGAATCAACACCTAGGGTTGCGCGTTCCAACCGAATGCGAATAAAATTTGCCTGGTAAAAAAGCAGTCACTTCAATAAAAAAATGACAGGAATTTGAATAAGGAAATTGCTTCCAGTAGCGGTTTATTTAATTTCATGTCCGTCTAGATAAACTTTAACCCTGTGTGTATGTAAACCTTAGAGTGAACCAATTTCGAACAAGAGTACAATCTGCTGATTTATTTATTTATTTTGTTCTGGCCCGGAAAAGAAAATAGCAAGGCGAAAACCTGGCCCAGTCACAAGCATTTTGTCAGCAAACTTGCAAACAAGCTGAATTACATTAATTTCAATAGAATTCGCCACAATCAATGGTTTCGCATTTCAAACATCAGGTGTGAATTTCTACGCACTCAACTTCAACTTTGGTGAACTTTGAGATTTCACATCGTCAACCAACAGCACAACTGCTTTAACTGTAGGGCATATTCCCTTCATATTTCAGCGCAAAAGATGCAAAATGAAGGAAGCTTTAACTTGGCAGCAGGAGGTTTTATATATCGTCGCTGTCCAATGAAAAACATGTATCTCCACTTTTTTCATTTTTTACTTTTTTTTTCATATATAGAATGTGGGCAAAAGCCTCCATCTACCCCACAGCAGTTAACATCTAAATGACCAATGAAAAGCTGATAAATCACACCAATTTTGGATTTACTGTGTATGATTAATGATATGAAAGTGTTTTTTCGTGTTCCTGAAAAATTGGGATTTTGGAGATACATGTTTTTCATTGGACAGCGACGATGTACTACTTCTCGACCCGACTATAAATCACCGAAGCACCAAATCCTCTGGTCCAGCCTTGGTCATGCCTTTTTCACAAGGAGATGCAAACTGTAAATTTCTAGTGTGACTTGACCGCTGCTTAAGACTGAGCAACACACACACACTCTACCCTCCTATCATGTTAGTTGCTAATAGATTTTATTCATTAAAAAAGAAATAACACCACAACACTATGATCTATTCTTCCCAAACGAGTATATTCAGCACATTATTTGGGTTAATTGTATTTATTTGAGTTGTCATTTCGTCAGTAATTACGGCGCTCAGAGCCGGTGCCAAGACCTTCAGGCTCGGTTGAGAATAAAAAAAAAAGCCTCGTTACTGAGGAGAGGGGGAAGAAAAAAATTCAGGATGTTTGGAACATGTTTCTGGAGGTTCTAGACCCAGAGGAAAAGTCTGCAAAACTTCAAACGAGAAATGCATTAATATCAAAACATGAGAAAGCCACAACAGCGCAGGAATGTGTGCTGTTTCTGGGAGTTTGCCTTGTAAAAGTCTAAGCTCGGTACGTTGTGCCCCACCAATTTACCGTTGGTCCGACCCTCCGAGGAGTGCAGCTTTGTCAAACTCCTCCCTGTAAGCTGTGGTAGCCGGTTCTATAGGTGTGTGTGCTGCATCTACCCGAGTGTAAAGGTCAGGCACTCTCTCTGTTCCACACATTATCATTGTGACTGCTACATGTTGCTGGACGGAGTGCTCCATGTGTTGGGGGGCCTCGGGGTCATAGTCGTTGGCCCCTGAGTGTCTGAAGTGTAGTAAAAGATGCCTTTGTGACTTTGGTCATGCCAAAAAAAAAGCGTGTCATCCCCCACTATCTAAAAGTTATGTGCGTATTTGCACGTTTACGTTCTTCCTCCTTTAACTCTCACTCTGGATTCTTCGAGAATACTGCAACTGTTTGAGCAGAATCGTTAAGACGTTTGTGTTCGGTAATTATAGAAACTAGGCCTGTCCAGGGGGGAAAAAAGAAAAACCTAGACAGTGAACACTGGAAAAGGCCAATTAGGTTTAATGCACCTAATGAACTTTTCCTAATGTGTTTTTTCAACCCTTTTTATGAGTTCGTGAGCCCGCACGGCTGAAGGCTGGCCCGTCTCTAGACGTATGCACCGTGTGTGTATACGTCCATCAGGCATGAGATTGAATCTGCATATCGTCTTTTTGATATCGGTCGTGGACTTTCCATTTTAAAAGCACAGGGCTCAAAAGTGCGAGAGCGTGAGTGTGAGTGAGGCTGCTTCCCATTAGCAGTAGTTTGAGCGTTGGAGGCATTGCAGGGAGAGCAGAACGTGCCTTCTCAGACAGATGGCGGAGTGAGCTGAATGCTAATCAGTGCGTTTGATGCGGCCGTTTGAAGTGCCGTGGAAGTATGTGCCCGGCTTTGATTGATGCTGCGATAGAGCTTAATGCTGCCGAGTGTTTTTCCAGAGTTTACATTCACACGTCTCCCTCCCTCAAACATGCATACGCACACACACATGGGGGCATTGCCAGCTCCTCCAAGGTCTGCCATTCGAAACGTGAGCCGGGGTTGTAAACCATCTCGTTGCTCTTCTTTTTTTTTTTTCTCCTCCTCCTCTGTGCTCTAAGAGAAACCCTCTGTCTCTCTGCACTTTGATCACCTTTCAGGACAGCGGCCATTTTGAGGCTCCAGTCGGTGTCTGTTGCTGCCGGGGCAGCGTTTGATGTTTGAGTGGGTTGTTTACCGAGGTGTTTACTTTCTCTCGGGGAGTCTGGAGAAGCTCTTGCATCCCCTGTGCACTGGAGCGTCCACCACTTAACGTGATTGATTGGGCCGTTTGAAGGCAGAGAAAGGGCGGGAACGGGGGCTTTCGTCTTTTCGTGCCTGCTGCAGACGCTAGGATCCGTCATTGATGGATGCTGGGACTCCTTGTGTTTAACTCTGGCAGTCTAGCTCCGAGGAACACCTCACCCAAATGTACCAACACGGCTAATGGCAAATAAAAGCCAGTGGGGACCAATTGGCCTGATCTCATTTGTGCATTCCTAACTGGCACATTCTGTTCATGTTTAGAATTGTTTGCAGTACAGTTTGACCAAAAATGAAATTTGCACAATGTTCCCACTTACCCCAAATAAAGTCCATCAGCCAAGACATGTTTGGGTTTTTTTCCTGAGATACATTAGCCTTGTGGCTCCAGTGCAAACTAGCAAGTAAGGGAAGCTAATAGCTACCGGTGTAGCATCATGCATAACTGCATGCCTAAATCATCACACACTCACCTTAAAATAAATCACTTGGCTCATTGATGCCATTTCTACACGCAATTTAATGCAGTTTAAAATGGCAGGACACCCCTCTATTAAAAAAAATATAATAATTATAATGTAGAAATCAATTTGGAACTAGATCATCCGAATCAACTTTGGGCCACACCTCCTACCTGAGTCTGATGCTCACACAGGGATACCATTCCGGATTCAAGATGGCTGCTTTGACAGTTTTTACCTCTGTGACGTCCTTTTGTGCATTGTTACAGATAACGGTGTCAGTGTCAGAAACAACATAAGCAAGTATTGGCTGATTGACTACATTAAAGGTAAAATTGTGTGTTTTTAAAAAAAAAATTATTGTTGGCTGGACTATTGCTTTGGGACTCAGTTGCCAGAAAGGGCGGTATTCCCTCTGAAATAATTTGCACGGTTTCTGCCCCATTAGAAGAAATCTGGATAAATGAACAGATTGATAAATAGCTGGAAACTTTAGCTGGCTTAGCGTCTGTCCGCAGTTTGTTTTAGAAAACTGTCCTTTTGTCTGCGTGTGGACCACAGCAATGCCTGTGTTCCCCTCATCTTCATCTCGGTTGACTATGGCGCTTTGACATTTGTTTCTTAACCCCACATTTTCCATAATTTGGTGCCTCAACCACATTTTTTCTATCATGTTATAGGATGTGCAGAGGAGGAAATGCTTTAGACCATGTGGCTATCTTTGGGGGGTTTATGGGGTTTTGGGGTTTTCCTCCAGGCTTGTTTTCTTTTCAGACTTACAAAGTCAACAGAATGCTGCATTCTCTGCTTTTGAATGATGATTCTTGGCAGGATAGGCACAATTAGCGGTCTACATACATGGGAAAAGTTGATGTCGTCTTCCTGCTCGTGTTTAGAGTTACTAGTTGTTCATTGCTGGACATCACTAGTCCACCTGGCCTGTCGTTAACTAACTGCGGCTGTGTTTTTGAGGGGTGAGGGGGACTTTCTATGCCCTTGAAAGATTAAGGGCTGGTAAATGTATTACAGGGCTGCCTGTTATCAGTACCAGGCTGATAAAGACCAATATTAGCTTGTAGTGAGTTTTGATATTACGTGGAACAGGAATGCATTATTGTCAGGTCTGTATTGACGGACGATACTTGGCGTTACCAATATATATTTGATTATTAGCACGTGACCTTATGAAGTGCAGATATAGGTGTTTTATTAAGTATCCCCTGCTACAGAAAGGCAGGAATGCTTAAAACTAAACACATTTTGAGTTTGAACCACTAGTTTAAGTTGATTCAATGTTTTTAGCAGTGCTGCTGAAACATTTGGTTTGCCTTTTTAAAAGAATAGTTTGGTGAAAAAGGAAAATTGTCCCAAATGTAGTCAATCAGCATTTGACATGGTGGTTGCTGCTTCTTTAAAGGGAAAACAGTAGACCTAAAACAGAACCTTGTGGGACAACATATAAAATGTTTTAACCTCTGCAGAATCTCTATTGACACGAACAAATCGGTGTCACTTGTCTAAACGAACTGGGTTTCAAGCCTGTTCAGTAAAATAAAAAGTAAAGCACGCCCCCAACACTTTGCTCAGCTGAAGCAGGCCTACTAATAATAAATTGTTGATTATAATTATTATTAATAAATAATAATAATCTGTCAACACAGCCTAATGTTAAATTAAGTGCGCCTTGTTCCAGAAATGCTTATAGATCAACACACTTTTTTTCTTTTTTTTCCGCAAAAGTTCATTTGTTATTTAATAGCGCGTCTTCTAAAACGTTTGGTTGTCCCTTTGATGCTCCTTTCCCCATAAGTATGTTTGTGTAGTATGCCCAACATATTGGCACAGTATCGGCACAAAAGAGAAAATCTAAAAGACTACTAGTTGCCATGTTGTAGGGATGTTGCCATCCGTAATACAAATAAATCAGATGTGCTGGTGCTGAATTATTGATTGTGTGGCTGTTTCAGAGAGCACAGGCAGACGAGGTGGAGAAAATCGACAAGCACATAAAGTCCTCCAAGGAGAAGGAGGGAGGCAAGCCTCTGGACAAACCCGAACAGTAAGAACTGTTCATCTGGAGTGACTGGGATCTGATTCCTTTTGTTTCTAGCTCTCTCTGCATTTGTCTAGCTGTCTCTCTCTGCCTCCCTCTCCCTCTCTCTCTCTCTGCCTCCCTCTCTAGCTGTCTCTCTCTGCCTCCCTCTCCCTCTCTCTCTCTCTCTCTCTCTCTCTCTCTCCCCCTCCCTCTCTGCCTCCCTCTCTCTCTCTCTGCCTCCCTCCCTCTCTCTCTCTGCCTCCCTCCTTCTCTCTCTGCCTCCCCCTCTCTCTCTGCCTCCCTCTCTCTCTCTGCCTCTCTCTCTCTCTCTCTCTGCCTCCCTCCCTCTCTCTGCCTCTCTCTCTCTCTCTCTCTGCCTCCCTCCCTCTCTCTGCCTCTCTCTCTCTCTCTCTGCCTCCCTCCCTCTCTCTGCCTGCCTCTCTCTCTCTCTCTCTCTGCCTGCCTCTCTCTCTCTCTCTCTTTCTCTCTCTCTCTCCTCCCTTCTCCCACTCTGTGGAGTTAGGAATAGACTTCATAGAAATAAAGGTTAAATCTAGAACCCTAAAGGTTTTCTGTTTGTTGTAGGACTCTACATAGAAACTTGTAAGGGTTCCACCAGAGAGAGTCTTTGCCTTTCAGAGAGGGTTCCAAGTAGAACCCCTTAACCATCCAAAGAGCCCTTTAGAAACCCTTTTTCTCCTTTGAGTGTACTGCTAGTTCCCCCCCCCCAATTTACCAATCTTCCCCTCTTGTTTTCTGTGCAGGTTCCTCTTCCAGCTCTCCCAAATCCCCGAGTTCTCAGGAAGGGTCTTTTGTATTCTGTTTCAGTCCACGTTTTCCGAATGCATTTCCTCCATCCTGCGCAAAATGGATATCCTACAGAGAGTGTGTAAGGTCAGCACTCCGCGCCCGCTGCCTCGTGTCTCAACATCGTAGCCGATATTACGTTTATAAACAGCCTAAAGGGTTTTGTGCTCTACAAGAATAAAACACAAACTAATGACACGAGTAAATAAATAAAAAATCTAATTTGTATTTTTCTCCCGCTACAGACTCTGCAGAGTGGTTCTGGTGTGACACGGATTCTGGGTCTGGTTCTGGCTTTTGGAAACTTCATGAACGGAGGGAACAGGACCAGGGGACAAGCTGACGGCTTCGCGCTGGACATCCTGCCTAAACTCAAGGATGTCAAAAGCAGCGTCAGTCTCTCTCTCACACACACATGCACGCGTGCGCAGGCAGTGCGTCAGTCTTTTTTCAATGATCATACCAGTTTTCACACACCTCTTGGTTACAATGACTTTGTCTTTTTCCTCAGGACAACACCAGAAGTCTTCTGTCTTACATCGTCGCTTACTACCTGCGACACTTTGATGAGGTATGGACACACTTCATTTCCTCCATGCATCCCAAAAAGACAGCGTTTGCATTATTAAAAACACCCCAAAGTGTAGTGTCAAGAACACTACAATTGTCCAGCCAGATTTAAACATTTACAATTTGATCATTTGAAGACATTTAATCAGGGCTGCACAACAATGGCTAAAATTATATTCATTATTTTGCGATCGCAAGTTCGAATCCCGACGATGCCACAGCCATCCGTGGCCAGGAGTCCAAGAGATCATAATTGTCTCTGACAGGGGAGAGAGTGTAATGCCATCCCTCCCACCCAATCAGGGCAACACGAGCCAATCGTGGGCGTCTGTGAGCTCATGTATATGGAAGAAGGCGGTGGTTAGTGCTTTCCTCAGGGAGTGTTCTGCTGCCCTGTGATGTTGCACCAGCAGCAGTTTGAAAAGATGCTGGCTGGCTTCATGCATCTCAGAGGAAGCGTGTGTTAGCTTTCACCCACCCCTGGTTGGTAGCTGTTGTGTGATGGGTGAGAACTAGCAATATTGAAATCATGATTATCGATCTCAATTATTCAGCTAATTTAGTTAAACCAGATGAATGGGGAGCTTGTGATTCAATGCACCAAAGTGAAGAAAAAGCCATATCTGTTAGTCACTTGGCCAACTTTTGCTCACCAATATGTTTAATTGCGGAAGCCAAAAATCCTGATTGCAATTAACATACAATTGATGGTGCAGCCATTATAATTCATTATATTAATTATTCTCCCAGGTTTTACTAACTTTTCTTCAGCAATTACTAACTTCAGGCCTTGTTTGTTGTTTGGCAGAGTGCTTGTTTGCATTTATTATGCAGGATCAGAATGAGCTTCCCGAAAGGGGGTGCTGAGGGTTTCCTGTAATCCCTCTTGTGTGTGTGTGTGTGTGTGTGTGTGTGTGTGTGTGTGTGTGTGTGTGTGTGTGTGTTAATGACTAACGGTTTTTGTAATACGGAGGAATGCTGTGCGTGTGTGATGTTGTTTTGAGCCCGTGGTCACTTGCGGTCTTGTTCCCCGCCACGCAACATTGACTGCCCTCCCAAAAGGCTGTTATCTCGTGCCCTAGCACTACCAGCACCACCACTTCAAAGACTCTCACTCACTCTCTCTCTCTGTGTGTGTGTGTGTGTGTGTGTGTGTGTGTGTGTGTGTGTGTGTGTGTGTGTGTGTGTGTGTGTG
>JAOUQW010000049.1:4069072-4090237 GCA_028565825.1 Olivaichthys viedmensis | reverse complement strand
TAGGTTTTCACATACAAGGAATTTGCCTTGGTATGTTGGTGCATAACAATAAACATAGAATGGAAAATAAAAAATAATAAGCAAGTACCGTAAGAACATAAATATAGGAAAAAGTACAATAAAAATTACAATGTACAATAAATCTGTTTTTGAGAGATGAAATGAAAGAGCTATACAGATTGTGCAGGATGTGCGTCACAATTATTGACGCACTGTGATCCGATCACTCAAACCACATTGGGAGGTGGTCGGGGACGCATGTGGCATTTGTAGTGCAAACAGTGATGCGTCTCGATGCGTCCCGGACAACATCGCAACGTTCGCCCTGAACAGAAACTGCGTCATCGTTCCTTCTTTGTCTCCTCTCTCCTCTCGTTCGTAGTAGTCGGCTTTGTCGTTTGATCTAAACATTTGGAAAAGCCCGTACAGGTACATGAACAAGAGTTCTCAGGACATTTTGCAGCAAGAGACTAACGTAGTAAATGTGTGCGGTGCCCTTTGACCCTCCAGCGGAAGTGATGCAAGTAGTGAGGAAATCCGAACAGCCGAGAAGCGTTCGAGATGGATGAAAAAGCCAGGTGTAAACATCTATGCGTCTCTGTTGACCACTCGATCCCATCACTCGAGACGCATGTTAATACCAGTGTAAATGGGGCCGGAGTGTGTAGTTTTGTTAGCGTTAGCAATAGGAATGTAGCTCCTATTCAATCAGTTACAATTGCCTGTAAAGTGGTTGTTTTTTTGTTTTTTTTTCTCTCATCATTTTTATTATTATAAATGTTATTATTTTATTTTCTCAACAATCACAAAAGCTTTATGCTCTTTCCTTCTTTCGACTCTTAATCTTTTCTCCGCCCTCTGTATTATACACGTCCTGCCTGTCTCTTCCTGTTTTCTTTTTTTTTTCTCATCTTTTTCCTTTCTCTCTCATCTGGTATTTAGTGCTCATTTTTTCTTTCTGTTCATCCCTATATCTTTATCTCTCTCTCTCTCTCTCTCTCTCTCTCGTCCTTCTGGCATTTTTACCATTTTCTTTCTCACTATTTTTGTTTGTACCTCCATCTTTACCTCTTCTTCCCGCCCCCTAATCTCCCCCTCCCTCCTTATCTAGCTAATTTCTTTCTGCCAACTCCTTCTCGCTCTTCTGGTGCTTGCCACAGTCTTCCATCCACTCTTTTGTCTTTCCGTGTCCAGCTGTGAGCAATAAGCGTTTAGCACTACCGCCACATCATTTAGTCGCCACATATCTACTCTACAAAGCAAATCATCTCAGATAAAGCGGTGTTCAGTGGAAACATGGTACAGAAGTCACGTGAAGGTAGAAGGGAAAAAAAGTCTCGGGGCTCCCCACCCCACACCTCCCTGTCTGTGGTCCCTCCTGTCTTGGATTGATGGTTGAGACAAATCTAAAGCCGTGTCTGTGTCCTCTCTCATCTTAACGGCTTTTGCGTGTTGCCAATCCAGCCGATCCTCTGCTGGTTGCATTTAGGCTCCTTGTGGAGTCTGATCCGAACCATCTGTCCCTGAAGCACTTCCTCGGTGAGAGCACTTCTCCACTCTGAATCACTTCCTCCGGGCAAAGCCGATCATTACGCTCGAGGATGATCACATCTCATCAGCGCTGATCTGACTCTCCTGCTGGACTGAGGCACTCTGAGCACAATTTCTGTCATTTCTCTTTTTTTTTAATTCATTGGCTGATTATTTGCTGAAACAAAAGAGCTAATGGAATTTTGGCTTTGTACACCAAGCCTTTGGTGTCCAAGTTTGTTCTGCATCAAAGCCAGTATAACACATTTGATCAAATTTCCACTGCCAGTAAACAGTTTTTAAACGCATTATATTACCATTTTTGGTTAAACTTTTAAGCAATGGGCTTGGAATAAATAGATATTACTGGAAAAGGTCCTAAATGTTGATCACTTTAATTATAAAATTATTCCTTATGCATATTGATGCATCTCGAGTTGTGATTTTTATACCCTACATTTATTTTTCCCAGGATATGACTACTTGCAACTTTTAAAACATATAAATTTCATCCATAATGAAAAACTTAATGTTTCATCAGAAATATTTGGTACTGTTGACATAAAACCCATTAAAAAACCAAGACGCACTCAATGCATCGAAGAATCCTTTTTATTAAATTTTTCTCCAATCCTCAGTTGATACTGTGTGGGTGGGTTTTATTAAATCCATAGGCTTTGCTGATTTACCTTCTAAGCACTAATTTAGAGCCCCATTAGGATCTGGGAGCTTACGAGTCTTTAAATACGAAGATTTAGGTCTTTGGTAAAACTCTTGTTGAATATTTTTCCTTGTTTCATTAATCTGCTACACCTTTTTATTTTGTCTGTGGCATTAACAATGATTAAACTGTAATAAAACATCAGAAACTCCAGGTGTTAAAAAAAATAAAAAAATAAAATAACCTTTTGACTGGCAGTGTATATTGAATAATAAACTAATAGCATACTGTATGTCTATCAAGTGCTGCTCAATTCCACTTTATGCTCCACTTCCTTTAATCTACCTCTGCTTTTAGTTTCTTTACACAGAGGTGTGAAAAAATAAGCTTTTACCAAATTGACTACACTTACAGCTCTCTCTCTCTCCCCTCATGTCATCTCCACACGCCTTCACACACACTGCTCACACACACAGCACTTGTCAGATGTGGTTCCTCCGTTAATAGCTGTGGGGTTTGTCGGCTCATGGTGGGGAAGCGCTGCATGGGTCTCGGGCAGCCTTTTGATCTCGCGTGGCACCAATCAGACCCGGCAGCGCTCTGTTATGACTACCTTACAGAGACTGGGGAGAGAGAGAAAGGGAAGGGAGAGAGCGCAGGAGAGAGCTAATGCACAGAATGAGATAGAGATAGAGAGAGAGAGAGAGTGAGATTGGAGCACGGAGAGGCAGAGTGATGCAGAAAGCAACATTTTTTTGAAGCAGTTTAGCCTCTTTCCAGTTTCCAAATTACACCAGGATCTTAGATGACCCTCTGCCTCTTACACGATAGCTTTCCATGTTCTTCAGTTTAGTATTCAATCCAATAGAGCAGAACAGTAAGGTTAGGGAAGTGAAGCCAGTCATTTATGATAAATTCTTACCAATAACGTCTAAACTGTCCAAGATTGACTCATCATAAGATACATAATTGTAAAATGATGATGCGCTTCCATAAAAGTATTTTCTATGTTGTCCCAAAGTCAAGTCCTACACTACCCACAATACTAAAGCGAAAACGGTGGATAGATTTATTTTAAAAAAACATTTTTTTGTTTTTGTAGACTCTCGTAGGGCGAGTATCTGGAACATGACATGCTGTGTCTAGCTAGTTCCTAGTGAAGTTACTTGCAAATTAGACGAGATCATATGAATATAAAACACTATGCACACAAAGCAATATATAGAATAATGAGAACACCATTGTATATACAAGCGAAAACGTTTGAGAAAATGTGCAAGAGAAAAATCGATGCCCATTCTCCATGCTTTATGGGATCAGTAGTTCACTCATTCGTAAAAGACATTAAGTACAGATTCTTGTACCTTTTCATCTTTTGAAGGTCATGATTCATCAATATTGTAGCTGGTTGATTTGATTCACTGCTTCAAACTCTAAGAATTTACTGAAATGATTATAGATGTAATGAATGAGAGAAACTGTCAGAACCAAGGCTGTGTGTGGGGGAGAGGGAGACCGAAATCAGGACCCCACTCGGTACATAGTCTCAAAGAGGAACTTGGCGGTCACATCGGATGTGAATCATCTGCCAAGACTTGGGGAAGCCTCATAGCACCGTAAGATAAAGCAAACATTGCGAAAATAATCCTCGTTCCTAAAAAGACTAGCATGAGTTATAACTCCAATTAAGTGCTTGAGCCTCGAGTCGCTGGCCAAATTTCCTCAACGTTTCATACGTAAACATCGGCGTAAACGTTGGCCCCGCGTCGGTGGCCGTGTAGGTCTTTGAACGTGGGTTTTAAGCATGAGGTTATTTCCCAAGGTCAGCCATTTATGGGGCTGGAAGTTGTTAACACATTTGAAATGGTTAACAGGCCCTCTCCTCTTCCTTTTCACCCTCGACATATTTTGTTCTCTCAAATTCCTCTTTTTTTTTTTTTTTTTTTTTCCTTCATGCACCCCCTCCCTTTCCCCCTCTATCAATCAGACAGGTCAGGCTCAGACAGGCTACAAAGCAAAGGTCTCGCTGGTCAAACGGCTCCCGGTCACGGCCAATCAGAGGCCAAGCTATTTCGGGAGACCCTCTCAGTAATTGGACGTGCAAATTTGGATGCCGTTTGTGTGCTCACTAATCGGACGATCGTTCACACGACCAAAGGGGCAGGAAAGAGTTACGTAAATATCTAGAGGCTGCTTAACCAGGAGGCCACCATTACTGGATCGAATTATGTCCATTTACCTGATAGTTGGATTGTTAATTTATTGCAGGAAAGCGCTACAAAATCATTTTCAAAAGTTTCAGCACTTTATCTGGCCCCAATTTTTAAAAGTTGGATCCGCGTGAACATGTGACTTGTGTACCGGAGGCTTTAATAAGAACCATTACGCTGGCCTGAGATCAATGAACATGTGAAGGTTTGCTTTTATAGAAGGTCTTTAAACTCGCCACCTCCCTCTTTGCTTTTACATATGATCCCTGATATGTTTCTCAGTATGGTTCAGAAGTTAATGACTGACTAGTATCTGTCAGGGACAACTAGGAGCCGCTGTAATATCTGTAATTCCGGCCACGCCAGCGTGACCAAACTTCTGAAGGGGTTAAGAGGTAAAGTTTGGGTTAACTGGCCTCTGAACAGTTCCTGCAGGAATGTCCAAGAAAGAATAAGAGTTTGCCCAGAGCTGTTACTTTTTTCTTTTTCTTTTTTTAAGATGGTGGAAGTAGCTAAAGGAAAAAGGAAGGCTGTAAGAAGAAAGCTAATCAGTGTATCTAGTTCATTTAACTGTCAAGAGGCCATAAACTAAGGCTAAATATATTATTTAGCTTATTATTATAAGTACATTAGGTTTATATATTACCATAAGATGCATGAATAATCTTTGCTCTTGAAGCACAATGTATGATGTAAGACGGGTCAACAGATGGGACTGTTCAACTATGCACTAATAGGTGATTTAAAATGTATTCTACCGATTTAGGCAGTTGACCAAATATCAAAAGTATATATCATGTAATGCATACCTGAAAACATTTGAAACCATTTAAAAATAATTTATCGAGCATAATTGATTGTTTTAATGTGTTACTAAAATGCATTAGGAACACCTCTACATTTTTATCCTCATAAAGGATGCAAGTATCTGTGAATATGCATGAAACTTCAGTTTGAAAACGCCGCCGTGTACCTCTGCCTTCCCTAATAGTGAGGCGGCTGGTTGATGAACAAGATTGCCTTTGCGCAAGTAAGATTTCAGTCGGCGTCTCGATTTCCATCTGTTCTTTCAAACAATCGCCAAACTGTTCATCACGATTCTAATCCAAGTTGACTAGATTAGCATACAGGTTCTGTGACTAAAAGTTTACATGGGTACCGCGTTATCTTCTAATAGTTGGCCTAACGGACCGCGATAGGGTCAAAGCCGTGGAGATTTAGTGACATCACTAACTGAGCCGATATGTAACCCTCCCTGAATCAGTTTTATATAAAATCAGAATCGTTAATTGAAATCATTTTGTAAGTTCACACAGAGCAAATGAAATGACTCATGGCCAGTGTTTGACACCTGTGATTTACTGCACACTCCCTGCATCAGCCACATCACTGTGGGGTTAAGCTCTCCGTTTCTGCCTACTGTAGATAACCTTTCAGGTGGTACTGTCCAAATAAACTCCTCGCAGTCTGAGCTTAGATCACCGTGAACCAAGGAGGCTCTAAAAAAAAAAAAGAAAAAAAACACAACCCCTGCCTTGGATTACATTTCACAAATTAAAGATCTTAAGTATTAAATTTTCTTAAATTCTGGTCCACCAATGACTCCAAAGCTTACAGCAGACAATGCTGGGGGGGGGGGGGGGACAGGGACATTTTTACTTGTGCGTGTGTGTGCAAGTTATTCTGAAGTGTTTTTTCATATATGATGCATCTTCACTGCAAATTGGGTATTACATTGTATTTAAAGTAGCATTGAGAGAGTTTTAAAATTGAACTTTAGATGGGTTAAATTGAGATTTAGGATGTGAGGAACTTTTTGAAGGGTCCCAACGATGTGGCACTGCTCAATTTATTTGTTATTATATGGAGTTCTCGACACTGATATCATGGAAATGAGTTTAAAACAGTTTAAAATGCGGGGCTTATTTGAACTAACTACAGGTAAAGTTACATGATACGCTTGAAGCCTTTAAACTAGAAAATAAACATTTTGCTTTGATAATCGAATGTATATACCATGCAGTTAACAATTACCTTGACTGAAGAAACACATTTTTATTTAAAATAAAAAATTTAAAATGTGTAATGTATCTGTAGAGCTGTTTTGAAACCATTTTTTTTATCATCATTATGCCATGCTATGATTTTACATTTTCATCAAATTATCGCACCAGTACTCATAAACTCCTGTGCTCCGTCCCAATTTGACCCCTGTCTGTAGACGGCCTGGATTGATTTTGCTATGTATTTGTTTGGTAAAGAGTGCACCCTCTATTAACTCAATAAAAACAACAGAAATACTTATATTAATGGCTTTTACCCAGCGTTTATTATTGCTTACGAGCATCTCTACCTCCAGGCGTAGTGATACATTATCCTCTGTTTTAAACACAGTGGGATGTTTGCCAGCAAGAAGCTATGGCTGAGGGACTCGAGGGAGGTTCGCTCTCGCTCTTCTGATCGTAATTGGTGTAATTGTGCCATGTTTTGCTTGATGATCAAAGACGCTCTTGCAGGGAAGTCGAGGCCTAATTTTCGTTCACCTCTGCGATCTTTCCATTTGAAGCTTCCGGAAGGATTTGTCGTCTAATTGTTTGTACCAGTTCATTGACTGGTGCGATGTGGTACTTGACAGACCAGGACCAAATCGTCCTCCTTATGCCCTGTGGTACAAACGCTTGTTTAATTTTATCCCTCCTGTATTTATCTCCAACTGGTTTTCTGTTCGAATTTATAACTAGAGGTCTGCCATACAGGCCCTAACAGTTTTCACATCAGCCGCTTGCTAATCGTTCGTAGCCAAAATGATCAGTCCGGGAATGATGAGTCATTACTATGCAGCATCCACAGGGTTTGGATGAGGTGTGTGAAGTGCCTGAAGGACTTGAGTTTAGCCTTTTATTGAATTTAAAAAAAAGAAAAGCCAGGAAATAGCCCTTTTTTATTGAGAAGTCCTTAAACATGGTTGAATTAAAGCAAGACATTTAATATGTCAAAGTTAGTTTGAAGTTTATCCATTTGTTAGATTTTTTTTGGGGGGGGGACCCAAAAACTTCATTTGGCGCACAGATGACTTTAAAATAATGAAGTAATTTGTGACGCCTTAAAAATGCAAGTTCTGCCTGGCTGGAAAATTAGGCACTGAAGCATTTTGAAGCATCTGTATTAAACCTTCATTTAACACCTGCTACTATTTAACATACTGTTTTAATGCTATTTTTCTTTCCAACAATGCATCAAAGCGTTTCGGTAGTGTTTCTTTAAACGTGGTGCTTGCATGTGACTGTGACTTTCTTCCTGTCTCTCTCTCGTTACCCAGCATGCATTGCAGAGGTGGAGAAGGTGTGTCGCGTCACCTCTGAAGAGCACCTGCAGCCCTTCAAGGACAAAATGGAGGAGTTCGTGAGCCGAGGTGAGCCACTCGCGCTAGGCTTCACGCTGCACGTAGTTAAACGAGCCCGAATAAATAAAGAAAAGAAAATTGACAATTTTCTTTTCTTTATTTATTCGGGGTAATTATTTCCAACTTATGCTCACCGTTAGAAGAAAGAACATAACGGCAATGGGGTGTCCTCAAAGCAGCTATTTATTCACGTTAATTAAAAGCTTTAAAGATTGTAACATTAAATAAAGACCAGGTGAGTCATTCCAATTTTGCACTAAGCTGTTTTTTGTTTTTTTACTGAAGGTTTTTAATTTCATGCATTCATTTGGTGAATCGCACGGCTGATTTCGCGTGTCTGTTGAATGTTTCGTTTATTTACACCATAGAGCTTTTGCAGTTCGCAGAAAAAGTCGTTTAGCGGTCTCCTAGTAGAGCCTTGTCAGAAACCAGGTTCCCAGGAATTGACTTCCAATTGACATTCCTCAAATTCTCTCGCTGGACGGAAAGAATCGCTCTCTCTCGCTCACACAGCCTCAGCCGCTTAGGGCCTACCCAGTGAGCGAGGGGCGTTGGTGTATAAATCAAAGTGATTGAGGCATCCTGCTCTGCGGCGCTGGGTAAAATCGGGTGGTCTGGCTGTGATTAGGCAGAAGAGGACGGTGCTCCACTTAGCCACGTCCCGCTAATGTGTCACGACCCCAGAGCTGCAGCGAGCATGAGATTTTGCTAACCTTGCGTCAGAATAATCTGTCCTACCGTGACCCAGGCTCTGAGAGCCAAGCTGAGGGGTCCTCTGACCCTGCCACTACAAGAAGATATGCACGCACACACAGCTACCTTGCACACTCTTGGAATTGCAATATAGCGCTCGGAGATCTAAAATGGCAGTCCAAGTATGGACCTATCCAGCGACATGCGTTAATTGGGTACTGATATATTTCATTATTTTATGTTCTGATATTCTGAATTGAGATCTAGTTTAGGCCTGCTGTCTCCGAAACTACTTTCAGCTCAGATTTATTACTTTTTGGGTTATCATCATTGAGGTGGCTTCATGTGACAGTTTCTTGTTTGTGGATTTGATGTGACTGGATTTGTGAAGTTAATTTTGTGACAAACCAGCCAACTGTCTGCTATGGTCTCTTTCCGTTGGCTCTAGCAGGTTGAATCGGTGTCGGAGCCCTGTGTGAAAGAGTTGTTCTCTGATTGGCTGTTCAGTGCAGGAGAAAAGAGTGCGCAAAGCCAGCAGTCAACGCTCTTCAAAAATAAAATAAATAGAAAAATACTTCCGCTCATCTGCTAGCTATAGTCGCTAGCCATATTATGTATATATATATATATATATATATATATATATGCAACAACATGTCCGAGCAGAGTGTTTAAACATGAATATGTCTGAAAATATGTGGAAAAAGTCTGGGGGTTAGCAACAACCCTGTAGTTGGCGCTAGTTCGTCGTCGGCTTGGCGTGTCGCTTAACCCATCGTTTATCATGGTGAAAGTCTTCTCTCCATGAGCAGTACGAGTTTGACAGATTTGCCTGACCCCTGACGTTGAAACAAATCAAAACCAAATCTGCCAGTTTGTCCTGCTTTGCTTATAGACACCTTTACTCATCACACACACACACACTCATCTCCAGTAGAGGGGAGGGCAGGGTTCACGGTCTGAACTCCTAACCACTACCGGCCTCAATTTGTCTCAGAGCACCCAGGTTGGTGACCCTCACTGGCCCCTACACTTCATAGGAACCATTTGGCACGCACGCGTAATACAAAAGCATCCCGGTCTGCACGGCCTTCCCCAGCCTGGAGCACGAAGACGCTCGACACACTGGCGACGACAATTCACCCTTTTGTTTTCCCTGTATTGTCTTTCACATCTACTTCAAAGAGCTAGCACTCAATTTTTCACTTTGCCCAGACCATCTTTATCCTTTCTGAAGAGTTACGGATTTATTTAGCATGGAACGTCGATAAACCTCTTATATGCGTCCAAACATCTTGCCCCACTCCCTTTCCCCTTTGTTTTTTAATCCATATTTGTTTTGTTTTTTTTGCTTTGACTGATGGAAGATCTCCTTGCCAAAGGAAATAAAGACATCATGAGTGAGCCTGACGCTTCGCAGAGACACACCATTACGCACTCAATCATTTTCTTTTTATTTCAATATTCAAACGGTCTGTAAACTCTTGCATATGTGCGCACATTCCCCGAGTTTCAGGAGTGAAGTTTCACCGGACGTGTGCGACGGCTCCGGCCCAAAAAAACCCGCCGCCAAACGCCTCCGACAGTTCATTTCAGAAAAGCCGCTGTTATTTATAATCACTGGGTAAAATGCAGACTCCGCGCTGTCATCGATTGTTATTACTCGGGCTCGAGACGGGTCACGGCGCAGAAGTGAAAGCAGACGTAGAGCAGCGCCTCTGTTATGTCTGTGCTTGCCTTTTATTTCTCACTTCTTTTTTTTTTTTTTTTTTTTTAAAACTCTGTTCACTTTTGCATGCATTTTTTTGTGTGGAGGAATTTTTGAACATCAAAAAGCTGTTTGTGTGCGTGTCTGCAGAAAGGAGGTCTGGTGTTTTTGGATTTTTTTTTTTATACTTGCTAACCAGAGATGCCATATTTCAAGTAGGGTTTTTATTTATTGTAGCACCCGCTGTATTTAGGTGTGCTAAATTATTGGGGGTTATTGTCAACACAGAGTTCCTCATGAATTGAGGAGACATTTCCTGTAAGGATTATTTAACTTCCTGAACTTCAAGGAACCGTGGAAGGGTTCCACATGTCCACTCCTCACTTTTCTAATGTAACTAACTTTTAATCATTTTGCATTGATTTCCCTGTTATTACTGGATCATAATCCAGAGTTTGTAAAGGAGCATAAGAGATTAATACTGCAGGTAGTAAGAGAGAACCACGCATCCCAGCAAACTTCCTGTGGTAGCATATGAGCATACTGAACAACAGCAGCTGTACTGTATTGGAAATCGATTTGGAGGCAATTGGAAACTGACTTTATGGGACTGTTGACTTCATTTGGCCACCCCATGATAAACAATTAGCGCTGGCATGTTGTCTGCTTAGTTGCTCTTTGAGTAACCATCTCCAACACAATTGGTCCCACATGTGGAAAGATGAATAAAGGGGTTTAGTGTAAGAAGCTGTAGATCTTTGCATTTGATGTGTCGGGAGGTCTGTGAAGTCGATCTCGCTCCGCTCGCACTCAATGATTTGATATTCTCCGAGAGGGCAAGCTGTAGATCAGAGCGAACTTCTTTCTCTCTTCTCTTTCTTCTCTCTTTTGTCTTCCTTCTGCGTCTCTGTGTGCGCACTGTTTGATGATCTGCTGGGCCGTTTGCGATGAGTACACCGCTGCAGAAGCAAAACACAAGCGTATTTCATTTTGAGATTTGATGTTCCAGGGGCTTTAAATTCGAAAACCCAGACGGTCAAAGAGGCACGGTGTGAAGTTCCTGCATGTCGTAACAGACATGCCTGTGGTTACTGTTTCTAATATGGAACCTAATGCCTTGTTAGACATTTGGTGAAGGCGCAGCTGTCCTCGTCTGGTAAGAATAAAAAATCTCCTGAGGTTTCCCAGCGCTTCCTTGATGGATGTGGCATTATCCCAATAGGTGTCCAGTTTTGCAGCGTGTTTGGCTAAGCTGCAGTTGGTGGTGACATTTAAAAAAAGAAGGTCGTAAGATCGTCCAAAATGCATGCCCATATTCACGGCGTCATCTGTTTCTCCAAGCTTTGATGGGTTTATTTGAAACCGGAAACGTCACATGAGACTTGCAGGAGTCGATTGTGTTAAATTTATAATTGCTAAGCACTTCTGGGGGAGGTCAGATTTCCTGAAATCTCAGTATTTTATTGAGCTTGATTTTCCTCATCCTGAACACCCACCTGAACAAACGTTTTGCGCTTCTCCCAGTGCCAGATTGAGTCAATGAAAAACGTTCTGAAAGTCCTAACCCTTCACTTTTGTTAGTGTCGTCATTTTTCTATCCAAGAAAACAGTTTTTTAAGGTTTTGAAACTCCTAATGAGGACAAAATGTAAAACGGGATGATGGAAGTATCTAAAATTGGTCCAACCTGTCTAATCTCAAGTCCTTATTTACTGTTGAGGCTTTTATATTTTTTTATTCATTTATTTATTTTATTTTTTTACCCCATTTTTCTCCCAATTTTAGTCATTGCCAATTCCCACCCATTAGCTAGTTCTCCCCTATCGCACGACAGCTACCAAGGTGGGTGAAAGCTAACACACGCTTCCTCTGAGACGCATGAAGCCAGCCACCGCATCTTTTCAAACTGCTGCTCATGCAACATCACATTGCAGCAGAACACTCCCTGAGGAAAGCACTAACCACCGCCTTCTTCCATATACATGAGCTCACAGATGCCCACGATTGCTCGTGTTGCTCTGATTGACAGGGGAGAGCGTGTAATGTCATCCCTCCCACCCAGAGACAATTATGATCTCTTGGACTCCTGGCCACGGATGGCTGTGGCATCGTCGGGATTCGAACTTGCGATCTCCTGACGATAAGGCTAACGCTTTTCTGTTGTGCTACACGGGAGCGCTGTTGAGCCTTTTTTGAGTTTGAATTATCTATAACAGACTGAGAACAGGAGGCTGAAAAGGGGGCTGTTTTATCCCCTGTGGTAGCTGGATGATTGACTGATCTATTACCCCAATGGGAATTTGTCTTGCACAACCTTAACTTAAAAACATAAAGCATTCATTCCAGTTACACTACATACACACACAGGAACTGTCCATTAAGCCATTCAATGGTCTGATGTTGAGGGAATAAGGGTGTTTGTGCTCCTTTTTGTTTTGGGTCATTCTGTATCATCTCAATTTAAGTTGGTCACATGCTTATGTTGACGACCTCGGGGCATTTTTAGAGAGGCTGTGTGTGTAGACAGCGGGACCTGTGCTGTGTTTCCTAAATGATCCTCATTAAACACCGTACACTTTGCTAGGTTTATTTTTATTTTTATTTATTTATTTTAAATAATTTAATCTCAAATGAAAATATTTGCCATGAAGTATAAAAAATTATTTTTGTATTTTTAAAAACGTAAATCATTTCCGACCCGTATTAAAGTCATGCATAGCAGTAGTGCAAACACACACCCTCTATGAATCAACACTCGTGCCAAATGCCTGGGGAAAAGGAACGCACGCTGGTGTAAACGGTTGATCAGTGAAACACGTCTGCACACATGCTGAAGTATGAGGCCCAGCCAAGCTCCGTTACCGCTTCAACAGCTGCAGTCAGGCTGAAGATCGCCCTACATTAGTGAAATATTAACACCGTCACATAAACACAGCCTCACATATAAACTCACTATATCTGTACATGCTGGCTTATGTTTTTAATCATTAATGTTGCGTTTGTACTTTCGGCACATCTGTTGTATGTTTGTGACATAAGTGTATTGTTGAATGCTTTGGTGGCGTTTTTAAAAAGTGCATGTATTGTATTTATTTTTACTCTTTCTTTTTCAGCTAAGCAAGAACTGGAGGCACAGGAAACCCAGCTAAAGGAAACTCACAAAACGTAAGGAGCCTTTTTGGTCTGTGTTCATGGCCATGTGCTGATTCTAGTTCACTTTGCTCAATGAATGACTATTGACCAGGGGTTAAATTGGGCCGGAACGGTGTTCAGGCACCCTCGGTAACTTTGAGCACAGTATAGGGAGCGCTTGTTCTGGGCACGTCAGATGCCCCAACATGAGCGTTGCACAGATTTGCGCTATAGAGAAGTGTCTATGCGCCCGTGCGTGTGCCCCTCGGCACTTGCCGCCCTATGCGATTGCCTGTCGCCTATGCCCGGAACCGCTACTGTCTACCCTTGAAAGTCGGAGGAGTTTCGTTCAAGGTGGTGACTGGATAGGCAGGAGTAGTGAAACACTACACGAAATAAAAAAGTAAGCACGATACGCGGCGAGCTTGTAATTTCAACGTGCGCACCCAAACACAATACTTTTAATCTTTAATGAAAAATAGAGGGGAGCAAACTTTCACTTAATGGCTGCCCGTGCACAGCCAAGTGTGCCAATACTTTAATCTTCAGTGAAAATACAGAGAAGAGTGAAACGCACAAGGAGTCGTAGATTCAAACTCGTGATTCCCTTACAGTACGGAGAAAGCTTAGTCGCACCAACTGGGAGCCAAATTACCCCATATGTATTGCATACGCAAGACGTCGGCACTAGCCACACTGCAGCACTTGGTGTCGGCGTCTTTCATTAGGAACTCGTTCTGATTTAACAGCACAGCAGAAGGGAAATGTAACCATAACCGTTTACACGATTCAACACGATGAGTCGTGTTGACTGTTCGGCCCTACAGTGGAGAAGAGGCTACGGTTTCTGTCTGTTCATCAGTCTAAAGTGATTCAGCAAGCAATGGATGATTACGATTCACACTTCATGCTTTATTAAATTCATCTCAAATATTTGGTTCCAGACTCTCCAATAAATAGGCCCAAATATTTTTCTGCTGACCCAAACGGTTAATGTTCTCGTGAAAGATTTCAGAGCGGAAGATAAATATGCAGTGTTAACAGAGTGGTTCCAGCAGCTTCCCCCTGAATATATCATATAAACATCATCTGAATCATCTGTACTGTTCGCAATATGAACAGACAGGAACTTGGTCTCCCTGCATTTATGAAAGTCATGCACAGATCAAACCAGAGCGACCTAAGAATGCAACAAATGCAAACATTTATGCTTTGGGATATTTTAAACATTAGGCTTAATTGTAACACTTTGAAATTGTAACAAGCAGCCATTTTCTCAGACTATAGCATACAAAACTACATGTACATAGGCTCTTTACTGTTATATTCCAGCATTAATCTCTGCGAGATTAAAGAAAACACTTTGCACCCACAAATGTTTGTTTGTTTTTTCGTTTACGGTTTGTTCGTCACATTTTGTGCGTTTTGGCTTAACAAGTACAATTACAGCTCATCAGATTCGCTATAGAATGAGACTGGTTTCAAAATATTTCATGAATTGTACTTTAATGCACATTGCTAAAATTTTAAACATATTTCTTAAGTTTTGCTTATGTTTATATATTTTGCGATTTCGTGTTTTTTTTTTTGTTTTTTTGTTTTTTTGCAAACATTGATTAGTAGATGAAAACAGGTCTACAATAGAGCAGAAATTTCCCAACTGTATGATAACTCGGAAACAATCACGGATCTCCCCTTAAGCTTTCCTGAATTTGTATCGATTATTAGTTTTGCTAACTTATGTTTTCTATAAAGCTTCAATCCAAAATCACTGCAAGTAATAGGTCAGTTTTTAGTGCTGTGCTGTGACAGAGGAATTGATTAATACTGTGTGTGTGTGTGTGTGTGTGTGTGTGTGTGTGTGCGCGCTATACTCTACCATTTAAACTCCATTAAAAGAATTAGTGCTGAGAAGTCAGTGGATCTGTTTTAGCCACTCCAGATTGGGGGTTTTATTCATTAAGCTCGCTTTTCAAATTGCACAGATTCTTATTTCGCCCTCTGATGGTCTAAATTCCAGTAAACTGAATTACCTCACTGTTAAAAATGCACCATGCATTAATAGTGCCTGAATTGCTGTATTTATAAAAAAAGATTTAAAAAAGGTGGGGGTTGCCCCCATAATGTGGTTGTCCAGGTTGTAAATTTGGCTTGCTGGTATGAAGTGTAAGCTTGGATCCACAGACCGTATAAACATGTCTATAGACCGAGTCAAACCAGAAAAAACATTGAGTCAATGTAAAGCTACACATACACACACATTTTATGGGCCATTCGAATAAACTCAGTAAAACGTCAGGTAGGTCCGGCAGGCTGACCGACGTTACCTCATCTCGTCCGCGTGTCTGTTTATCCCGATTCGACCCAACGTATCTACAGCCAAGAGTTGTCGCAGATGGCAACTTGTGCAGCCTTCGTCCTCCACACTGACAGTTATTCATATTTTCCTAAAGGCAAATTAGAGTCAATTCAGTTCAAACTTGGTCATTATACTCCAATTATGTAGCAGAAAGAAAAGCTTTGCATGCTAGTTCCATGGAGAATGTAACAAGCGCTTGATGTGGTAGGGAAACCAGTAAGGAGTAATGCTGTAATGCTTAGGGCAACACATGCTCTATGAAATTTGACATGTAGTCATAACATTGGAGTGGCAGTAATTGAGTTACACAAAAATGCCGCTCCCATAGCGCTGAAGCGTGGCTCGGGTTTCATTGCAGTTTATTCAGAATTTGATACTTGGTGGTTTGCACTTTAACAGTAGACTGTATAGTAACAGGCAGGGTGTATTTTTAGGGCGGCGGTAAAAGGAAAGGATCATAAATGTCTCATAATTAGGTACATTTATAGGAAATGTAGGATTTTTGGAGTTGTGGGAAGTTAACAAGGTGTAAGTGTGTTGGGCCAAACTGCTACCTACAGGTCTATATTTTGCACTATTTTCATGTCTAAAATGCTAATCATTATTATTTTTCAATTATCACAATTATTCAGCCTGCTTAGAAGCAAAGTAGTTTTCTATGATTAGTCACAGGTTTTTATCGACTCTGATACTCGTGTCCGATTATAGAGAAAAAATAAAGATGCATAAAGACCGCCACGTCTTGACACCCCGAATCATTTTAGATTGGTGTTTGTGTTTTACATTGACTTTTCCCTTGTTTAACACCAAAAAAAAACACATTATTCCCAAATGTATGGGGGGGGGGGTTCAGCACAAACTCTGATGAACGTTTTGATCAGTTATATGAATTGTGTATCTGCCAGCAGCCTAAAATTGAAAGAAATCCCAAAAGCATCTTTAGAAATTTACACATATTTACTAAAGAGCATTTATAAACATTGGTATTGAAATATGTAAAGTGTAAAAAAACAAAAATAATTGAACATTTGTGAATAAACTCTAAACAGACATTTAAAATTTTTATTCATATTGGAACTATTTAATAATTAAAAAAAAGATTTAAAAAAAAGTCTACAAAATAATAAATATACAATTTTGCAAAATGTTAGCCAATTTGCCAACTTTTAGCGAAGTTCACAAATATTCTTGCCGATTATCTTTAATTTAGGAAGCCAAAAATTGTGATCATGTTTAAAAGACGGACAGTTGTGCAGCTCTGTTCAGCACTGATTTGCTGGTGTTGCAAGTTTAAATCCAACAGGCCCATTTAATGAACTTTGTCCTGACTCGTTCATTGTCAATTCTTACTTTATTTATTTATTTATTTTATGAACCTTTTCTGTTTTTGCCAGGTTCTTGGAGCTGACTGTGTTCTTCTTCATAAAGCCTAAGAGTGGCGAGAAGGAGGTTTCGCCCAACACATTCTTCTCAGTGTGGCACGAATTCTCCACCGATTTCAAAGACCTGTGGAAGAAGGAGAACAAGCTGATCTTGCAGGAAAGGTGAGTGGCCTCGTAGTGAAATAAGAGTGACGGACTATATTTAGGCCTCTTTTGCCATGGAGCATGTTTTGTTTAGTCCAGGGTCTCGAGCTGTCCTGTTCTCTAATCTCTCAGGAATGCTAAGACGGCACACGCAACAGGAGACCGCAAGGCCGTATTTTTCGTTGATGGTGAAAACGGAGAGCTTTGCGTTTTAAAAGCATCCCTGCTGATTCATCAGTTTCCAAATTGATTTATTAAGCGTTCTCCACAATGGTCCTCTTCACAACGTCGCTCTTTAAATGTTGCATAAACATTTTTGCTCTGTTTTAGTGTGAAAAGTAGCAGGGCGGAGGAGCGGGCCGAGGTGAAGGTGTGTTTAGGGGTGTCTACAGTCCGTGCGAAGTGTTGGCAGAGCTGTGATTCAGTGTGCTGTTATTCATACCGCCCTTCTCGCTCCTCCGCCTTTGTTTGCAGTAAAATCCGCCATTAGGAGACTTTGGGCTGAGAGATGCGGAGGGTCTCGTCTCTCCCATGAGGCCTGCTGAAAGGCTTTAGATCAGAAATCCTCTGGAAACGGTGCAGGGTCAAATTTGTTACAGCTCGTACCCGTTCCGGCCCGAATGATGGACGCTGGCTTTGTAGTGACAGCCGAAAGTGAACGCCACAGCGTTCCGCAAATTAGAGATTCCGACACGGAAATTAATCTTCCTCACCACCTTGCAGCTCATGAGCCCCCACACGGTGTGTCCGAGTTTTAGACAAAGCGTCTAAAGACTGCCTGAAGCAGAGCTGTTAATATATCAGTTTGGCCAAAAAGGAAATTTACAGCTTTTCCCCCTTTCGACAAATGTGGTCAAATTAGACCAAACATGTTTGGTGTGTAAAGTTTGCTGCTTTACTTTTGCACTGCAGCTATGATTCTAATAATGCCAACAAGAAAGGGAAGCTAAGAGTCACCGGTTTAGCATTGTGCAAACTGCATGCCTCAGTCAACTCGCTTTAAAAGACATTGTTTGGCTCAGTAACACCATTTGTACATAAACACCTTCATAAAATAGAATTCTGTATTAACTTAAATAATAATCCAAATCACTTCTGACGTGCAAACTTTGGACCACACCTCCACCCTGAGTCTGATCCTGGTGCACTGTAACACCAAACTATTTGGCTTTCAGATGAAGCTACGACTTTATTTATTTATTTTATTTTTATAGATGACTGTGTCAGAAACCCCATCAGCAAGTCTGAGATACTGAACAACTCGACATGGTTCTACGTGAATGGGTGATTTGAACGTTCAGTTTTCACAATGGTGGCTGTACGCTTCCCCTACTTTCTTGGTTCCAAACTTGTACATTTATTTGGCAGACACTTTATTTATTTATTTTTTATCCAAACCGACTTACAATTGAGCTGAAGGTTCAGTTGAAGGTTGCTCAAAGACCCAACAGGAGAAGCTTGGCGGAACCGGGATTCATACTCTTACCCTTCTGATCAGTAGCCCAGAGCCTTAACTGCTGTGCCACCACTTCCCCTTGTATCTCCTGTGCAGAACCCCCCCCATTACAAAAATGTAATGAACATTTTCATTACATTTTTAACCAATTCATTCCTTCAAGGTGTTGCTGTCAATTGTGTTACTTTTCCAGCGTTTGGCAACGCTGTGTTGATGTCAGCACTGATCTATTTCTCCTGTATCATCTGACAAATGGCTGCAAATCCCAAACCACCCAGGTTTATTTTTTCTTTTCCCTAAGTGTTTAGCTTTAATGGCTGTGGTGTATTACTGTAGTCCGAGTGGAGGGGTCTCCTCTGCACGCTGGTGACCGCCGTCCCTCTGCACACGCAGCCCTGCTTTTCCCATAACTTGTGCTGCCATATGTTTAATATTAAATTATATCTCCTGTCTTTTAGAATTTGTTGAAAAGGGGGAGAGCTTGTGAAATGAACCGGGACTATTTTTCTAACCCCCGATAATGAAAAGAATACTTGATTGGGTACAGTTAGCTTCAAGTGGTTTCGATGAGGTTTTGTGATAACGGGCCGAGTTCAACAGGTACAAATTAAGCCGGTCTGTTTAAACGGAGAGGAGCATGGAGGCTTCTCCATTATTCATAGGAAACCACCACAAACGAGCTGCCGTATCTGGCTTCATCTGTCCCAAAATGTACAGTTGAGATCGGGTTTCTTTAACCTCGTTGCTCTCAGAAGCCCCCTCTTGTACTCTTAACTCATTCAACATACAAGTTTTTGAACTCGGGGGGGGGGGCTCTGACGTACTCTGCAGAAGTGGCTTCTTAAAAAAATAATGCCAGGTTCATGATGCCTTTTTTTCTCTCCACTCTTTCAACTTCTGTCTTTGAACAAGCCGGAATTGAATTTAAGATTTCTGATTCCTGATAATTTGTTTGCTTTTTATCTAGCTCCGCACTTTCGCCTTCGGCTTTAAAACAAGAACAAACCAAAAAAAACTGTATACTGCTTTAATGTCATTCAGGACGTGAAGATGAACTTTCTCTTCAAGCAACGTTCCTGTTTGTTCAGAGTTCATTGAGTCATGCAATAAATACAATATAGGATACAATAAAGATAATGGGCTGGTTTTACTAGGGATGTGGGGACTCTTGAAAGCTTCTGCATCAATGCACAATGTCAGAATTGGACTTGCTAATGCATCAACAGTACCAAACAACTTTTTATTTTCATTAATTTGTTTATTTAATTACATTTTTTAATTTCGTTGTCTAATCTTCGTGGGGTTTATTTTTTGGGGTTTTGTTTTTTTTTATAATAAATTTTGGTTTCTCAAGTAAACTTATTTTTAAGAAAGGTTTAATTTAATAGAACCTATTTGCTGCTATTATTATTATGATTAATTCTGATTAAAGAATAAACACGGTGGAAATAGTCATCCTAGTGTTTATCAATGGATATAAATATTCAGGTTTAAAAGCAGCATGTGGAGGTCATACTGAGGGGGGGAAATGTCCGATATCGAAATAAAAAAATCAAGATGCATTAAGACTTAATTTATAGTCGCTTCTTGATCCCCCTGAATGGAAATCAAATTGAACTCTGAGGTGTATAGAGATTACCACCCTTTAGATTTGAGTCATAGAAAGTTGTATAAAGGCCCAAACGGACCTTGCCTTTTGGAGGCTGAACCTGCTTCTTCAGTTGCGGCTATCGTAGCCGTGTGACACTTTTTTACTGAATGGTGTCACTTAGTGAAGCTAAATGTCCGATTTGCTCGTGAATGATTTATGAGAGATCTCAGCCAGTGAGAGAAAGATCTCATCCTCTTTCAGAGCATTTGTTCTCTCGTCTCTGCTGCACGCCACTCCTCTGCGATAAGGTGCCACTTTGCTGAACAGAGCGCCTCTTTATCTGACGGGGCAAAGTGACGGCTTTTGACTCTCTAAGTGCGCCTCTCTCAAAAGCCCCCTGAGCGGCGAGATATCGGATAGATTAGTTCCCACCGGCAGACGCGGCAGTGTTGCGTTTCTCCTGACATTTGCTTGCCCCTCTTAATCAGGAGATCTGTCTCTAAAGTGTTTGTCTTCGCTCTCCAATGGCACCTAAAGCCCCAAAGAATTTTCCCCCTCGGTGTCGCTCGGCCCCAATTTGTCATGAATCGTTGTCGTTTGTGCGCTTGAAAAGGAAGGGGGGAGTTCAGAGGCGTCTGGCCTCCACACCCAACCAGAGCCAACGGAGATAAAGCTGAAGATGCTCTCGTTCTCCACATCCTTTTCATTTTCTGTTCCTCTTTTTTGACCTTATTTTATTTATTTATTTTACTTTTGCTCCTCATATTTTTGTCTCTTTTTTGCTTTAAAATTATCCGTCTCTCCCTAAGAGACAGATATTAGAGTGTGTGTGTGTGTGTGTGTGTGTGTGTGTGTGTGTGTGTGTGTGTGTGTGTGTGTGTGTGTGTGTGTGTGTGT
>JAOUQW010000049.1:4050265-4068972 GCA_028565825.1 Olivaichthys viedmensis | reverse complement strand
GTGTGTGTGTGTGTGTGTGTGTGTGTGTGTGTGTGTGTGTGTGTGTGTGTGTGTGTGTGTGTGTGTGTGTGTGTATGAAGTTGACCCCAGTCTCAGGAGGGAGTTCATATGTTTATTTGTTTCTTTAACCCTTCGTCTGCTTAAAGGCTTGACTTGGCTAAACACAGGCTTAAGTGGAACAGCCTCGAGCAGAGAGATACTCAACTTTCTCTTCAAAACAGCGCTCACCCAAAGTGGACATCACTCGCCGGAGTCGTTAAAGAGTCAAGTTTCACCGTCGAGGTTCATTCTGGTGTCCTCCGCCGTAGGAATGTCACTTTAACGCTGAATGAAGTAGACTGAACAGGAAAGTGGGCTATATTTAGTTTTCCAAGTGTGTAAATGCTAATATGCCCTCAGTGTTGAAGTGTTTCATTATAAGGCTTTATTTGAAGTGGAAACATTTTACAGCTGGTGAAACACTTTTAGAACAGGAGATTAAAGCGTTTGATTTTGACCCTTGCTGCAGTGTCTGTCTCTCGGCATTCATTTCTGGTGAACGCACTGAAGTGCTGTAAGAATGTGGAGCTCTGAGCCAGTCGATCAGATTGACTGTAGCATTTGTGGTGCTGTAATGTGCAGATAAGATGATTTTCCCTACAGTTATAGATCGGACATGGTGTCGGTGCCTACACCTATAGTCGTCTATCTGTAGGCATGCCGTTTGTTTTTGCCCATTAAGCCAAACCAACTGTGTGGTCGCTATTGGGCTACTATTGATCATACCAGTGGTAGTATTTGGACCCGTGGCATTGCCTGTCAAGACAAGATGTTTGGTTCGGTGGTGTTTTATTATTATTATTTATTAGTATATTTGTAATTTTTCGGCTTTCATTTAAAATGCTTTTTATTTTTTATTCGTTTATTTTTTTCTCTAGCCTTTATCAATTTTTTTTTTTTTTAATAACTGAAATTAAAATATTACGTTTCGTAATTTTAGTTCTCTAATATTGATAACCAACTTGAAAAAGCACCTGCACATCATAGTCATCCACAGGATTAAGGTTTTGTTTGTTTTTCCCTCTTAATTTCAGCATCGCAGTGTTAGAAACTAGGCATGTACATTCTTTGTGGACGAGTGTTTAAATTTAAAATATTTCCACACTGATTTCACTCCTCCTGTCAGCCAAATGTTGCACTGAAAAACGAAAACGAAAATTCGTTATTGTCTGCTGCTTTTCCTTTTATTTTAGCTTGTTTCTGAAGCAATGTTTTACGGTTTTAATGCTTAGTTGTCGTTTTTTTAATGGCTAATTTCAGTTTTACGAAAATGCTCTTGTCGTTTTCCTTAACTTTTATAACCATGGTTTAGGTTTCGGGATATCCAACCAACTTTGAAGCGTTGTGCCTACAAATCCCGACACCGTTTGTCATATCAGATATAGTCTACAGCAACATGGTGCAGTTTCAATTGCCCTCGCTTGTTAGAATTCCTACAGAATGTGTTGGATGCAGCACCAGCCTTAAATCTGATCAGATGTAGTTTGTGACTGTAAAGCACTGTGCATAGATCAGAAGGGGTACCACATCTAAAGAAAAGTAAGGACTGTCTTTATTCACATAGAATAGAATAGAATGCTCCTATATTGTCACATATACAAGTACAGTACAGCAAAATGTTCTTTGCATATCCCAGCTAGGAGGGGGAAGCTGTGGCAACTGGCAGCTTGGTGGTGCTGGGATTTGATAACTCAACATTTCAGTCAGTAGCCAAGAACCTTAACCGGGGCACCTGGGTCAATCGATCAGATTTAACAGTCTTTAGTACTGTGTGGAACCTTGGTGTAAGAACTGTAGAGCAGTTGTGTATCGTGACAGTGAATCAGTGCAGTGTTTCTCTTCCTGTTGAGTTTGTGGATAATGCTGAGCACTCGACCTGTAGATCAATCTAGCTGTATCTTTTGTGGAGCTATTGGCCATATGACGCAGCATGGCTCTTTTGTCAAACTGGCTGTAGTTTGATGTGCTGTACATCAGACTTACTAACCTACTGGAATTTGTAATGTAATTGCAAACTGTACCTTCACTTTCTAATGGGAATTTCATTCAGGATCTAATGGTTTCCAAGAGGCCAATCATCCTTGATTCAGTTACAGATCCAGTATATATTCAGTTTGTAATTATTTAAAATGTTTCTACTTCTATCTAGATACCTATGAATGCTGTATATCAATGTTGTCCAATAATTTTTTGCAGACAGCCTAAAGTGCCGGATCATTGCATATACGAATATCTCACAGGTCTATTAGGTCCATTAAATCGGCATTAAACCGGAGCCCATTACCACGCGGTCACCATCGGAGACCACTAGATTCCTGTAGTACCACGGAATCCCATTAGCAAAACCTTTTAAACGTGTCTAGAGTCTGTCACAAGTCATCTGGTAAAGAAACATTAGGACCCATAACATTGTGATATCAACTCGTATGGGGAACCCAAACTACCATTAATAACCATTACAAAACCATAAGGAACCAATAGAAACGTGTAATGTGTTTTGTTTTTTAAATCAATCCCCCCTCCCCAGCAGGATAGTATCTGTGGCGTTGTTGAGCTCTGCATCTGGGGATCAGACTTGGTGCTCCACACTTTAGATCAGAGTTTGTGGAGCATGTAAATCAAATCCACATTCATGGCACATAAGTGGTGTCTGTCCTCTTCCTGCACTGTTTTGGTTTGTGATCCCGCTGTGAACTTCTTCAATCGAGCGATTCAGACTTGCTCCTTCCTCTGTTGCGCGCTCTCTCTCTCTCTCTCTCTCTCTCTCTCCTACCCGTTCCCCATCCCAATCCTGGTAAGTGTCAGCATTAGCCCCTGCTGCTTCCTTAATCATCACTGAGAGAAAATTCTGGAGTGGATGGCGACCCCGTGAAGGAGCAGCACCATATTTGGAGCTGCAGACTCGTCCGGCCTCGGGCTCCTGGTCCTCACACCCTCGACTGCAGCAGGGCTTAAAGCTCGCCTCATCCACTGGGTCAGGCTTAGGCGAAAGCCTCCACGTGCAATAGAAGGGTCTCGCTTTGTGCAAGTATAGAGGGGCACAGTGTTTAAAGTAGCCAGCTACTGCTAAGCCCTGGCTGCCTTTTACAGGCCTCCCATAATTCTCAGAGGCATAAACACTTCAGCGTGCGATCATGGCCTGCACGCAGACGGCACTCTTAGCCGTCAAATTCATCTCACCCAAAATTGTCTGTTTGCTTTTCGGTGCTTTTTCCAAAGCTTCCCCGCCACGCTTCTGCCGAGAAAGCCCTGTCTGGGTTACGGCCTTTTTCTCATTCCCCAAAATGTGTCTTGTTTTATGAGCATCTATCCTCCAAGGCATTGCAGCATACATTTTTTCTTTTTGTTTTTCTTCTTCTTTCCTGTCTGTCTGCCACCCAGCCAATGATGGATTCTGTAAAAAGTCTGCCAGCTGCAAGTCAGGAGCTGTTAAGGAAAGTGAGCTGGTGCCAAACATTAATGATTTTAATGGGTTCGACTGTAAAGGAAACGGCTGGGGGATTTTGTAGTTTGCGTACAAGAACAGAGGTTTTGTAATTTTTAATCCCAACACTTTAGGTCCTTGATGAGGCTGGAGTTTCCATATGACACTAATTCACATCAAACCGCCTGTTCTTTTTATGACGGACTTGGAAACACATTTGCAGGAACAGACACACGCATAACACACCCCTCCCCACCTCACAGTGTACCTTGCACATTTCCCTTATCAGGATATTATGCACGTAGACAGCGGAGCTTTTTCTTCTTTTTCTTCTTCTGGCATCAAAGCCTGCTCCCTATAAAGCAGGCAATGTGTTAGTTACTTGCTCCCATTACTGCTGCGGTTGCCCAACACATCTCCAATTATGGTGCTGTTTGAGCTCTTTTGGCTCTTTTGAAGGTTTGGAGGTCAAGGAAATGAGAGTTGAAATGCCTGCCATCCCACCCCGCACTCCCTCTCCCTGCCTTGTTAGAAAGATACGGAGGGTGTCAGGAGTAAAAAAAAAAAAAAAGTGTCAGGAAATAAATCTGTTCTAGTGCCGTTTAGTTATTCGCTCCAAGAAAGTGTGGAGCCATGCAGCGTTTTCCAAGCGGAAGCGGCGAGGGAAGTGAGCGTGTCTGATTTAATAACCCCAGACCACACAGATTGGGTGACGTGGAAATCTGTCCGGTCCAATTAACGCTAGTGTGGAAGAGATGCCCCTTGTGTGTAATCATGGCCCGTGGACCTCACGAAGGTCATACAGCAGAAAGGTTTGGCTCAGGGGTAGGCAAGCACCAGGCACTGCGAGAGATAATTTGCACACCCTGGAAACACGGTGTACCTGCCAAACCTCATTAACAGTCAGTAAACTTGGTGTGTTGGCAAAAAATCTGATTTACGCAATTTTCCACTTAGCCCAAATGTAGTCAGTCAAGCAAGACGTGTTTGGTGTCCAACGTCTGGCTCTTTAGTTTTGCACTGCAAAGTCTGCTGCAAGTCTATCTCACCCAAAATCTTTTATGTAAATACGTTCCCAAATCTTTTATGTACTTGCTTCAAATGACCTCATTAAGCTACATGTAAATTAAAAAAAAAAAGAAGTAATTTTGTAAAATAGCCAAGATAGTCCATATTCAAGTTTAAAGAGGAAATACAGATGGTGACACATTTAAAGGAAAAAGCCTGAGAAAATGAGTGCATCCACAGGGCACGAGGGGTCACTGAATGTTTTGATAAGTATGAAAATGATGTAAATCATATGCTCTGGCCTTCAGTCACCAGATTCTCAACCCAATTGAACACTTATGGGACATTTTGAAGCGACGTGTTAGACAGCGGCTCTCCACCACCACCATCAAAACACCAACTGAGGGAAGATCTTTAGGAAGAACGATTCTCCATCGGTTCCTCCAGTACAGTTCCAGAGACTTGTAGAATCTACGCCAAGGCGCACTGAAGCTGTTTTGGAGGCTCGTGGTGGCCCAGACACCTTACTAACACTATGTTGGTTTTTCCTTTCATTTGTCACACGTGTGTGTGTGTAATATATAATCCAATCAACCCCACCTCTTATCGTCTGGTAAGAAATGATACCAAATAATGGAAAAGATTTTGGGTGCTTTCATTACATGTTAGCTACATCACTCTGGTAGCTCCCAAAAAGGCAAGCTTCAAACTCAAACATGTCTTGTGGCTGATCGACTGAGGAACCTTCTGTAACAGATTTTTCACAACACTGTTCCTTTAAGTTCATGATCACTTGTAATATTCAGTTAAATGCAGTGTTTTAGTGTTTGGGGTCAAATGAGCTTTGAGAAATCATGAATGGTGATAATACACACCAGGCCAAGTGTAGAACGGAACCGGAAGTGCTTGTGACCTGCACCTGCTTGGATGTTTGTTCTTTGTGTGTTAGTTAGAAAGAATGTAAGGAGAACCTGACCCATGGGGGCTGTGTGCTGGCTACAACGGAGGATTAGCTGTGTATTAGCGGCGCAAGTCGTATCGTGGCGTCCCCACCTCTGGTACCAGGGATTTGTTCCGTGCCCCGCATAGTCATCAGCCTTTTCCAGATCCCGTGTGTGTGTGTGTGTGTGTGTGTGTGTGTGTGTGTGTGTGTGTGTGATGGGGGGAGCAGTAACATGGTTGGACCAAATCTAAATCCTTTGTTTATAATTATTTTATGCCACTGTTCCTTATGCAGTGCAGCTCAAACTAATCGCACTAAGTAGAACTCTGACCTCCAATCAGATAACAAGCTTCAGGACCAAAGTTGCAGCAAATCTTACTGAAATTCAGTTCGTTTCATTTTTATTTATTTATAAGTTTTTTTTGTGGATGAAACTCTACACCCTTGTTTTGGTTTTTTCCTCCATTTAATATTGATAATTGTAGTCCCACAGGAGGTCAGACAAACGGGGAGAGGGGGGCAAAGGATTAGAAATTTGATTTGTAGCCAATGCTCCTCTTACCTTAATTGGAGTCGATCAGCCAAGACACGTTTGGTGTCTGAAATTAACTTTTAGTTTTGCACTGCAACAAGCTACAAGGCTAATGTAGCTAACAAGTAATGGAAAACCTCACTCAAACTCTTTTCCACGAATAAATACATACCCAAATCGTGTCTCAGACGTGCTGATGTTGTTTAGGACACAGGACTTTAATCTATAAACATGAACAAAACTTCATTGTGTAGCTGAACGCTGTAACGTTATGGGAGCAACTATATTGGACAACCGTAATCTCTTTTTTCCCTTTTTGGTGCAGTTTGGTATCACTCTGCACCCTAGACCCCACCTCTCAACGTTTGAAGGTGGAATTGTAGCATAAAGCTGGTAGTTAATATATTGCGGATGATACAGTTCCGCTTTGAAATTTGAGATTACGTTTCTTAACATTGTTTGACACAACTATGTAACGATTTGGGTATTTATTTACATAAAAGATTTTGGGTGAGATAGACTTTGCTTGTTGGCCTTGTAGCTCTAGTGTAAAAAAAAACAAATGTCAGGCACCAAACGTGTTTTTGCTGATCATCTACATTGGGTTAATGGGAACATTGTGTGAAATGAATTTTTGTTTGGTTTTAGCCGAGCCATTCCTTTACATTTTTTTTGTAAATGTATGTTTTCTGTATTTGTGTGTTCAGGTTAAAAGCAGCAGAGGAATGTTTTCGACAGGCAAAGGAAAAAGCCACCTACAGTGTCAAACCCAAGCACGCCTCTGGAATCGTAAGTAGACGCCCATAACGTTTACGCTGCATTATGAAAATTGTGTACTAATGTAACGCCACACCCAGCATTAACACACTCCATACAGACTGTTGTGTTTGAACACAATATTGCCACATGGATAAAAGGAGAGACGTGTCGATGCTGCATGAGTGTTTCTGCATTGGTGAAGCTGCTGTGCTGAAATCGCGTGTTGCTTATTGAGAGTTTTTTATCTTCTACAGAAAGCGAAGCTGGGCATGAAAATCTAACGAGCTGAACTTTTTAATCCTGGGGGAACACGGTACAACTAGAAAAAGAAAAGAAAAAAACTCTACTGAAAAGGCCTGAAGTGGAGCGCATGGACTGCAGACATGGGCTTTTTATGTATTCAATATTCATACTTCTGTATCTGACACACACACAGAGTCTTCTGAGTAATGTAGCAGCCCTCAAAATGTCCATCTGCAACATGCACACAGAAATTGAGCTACTTCAGATTCGTCTTTTCAGAGAGAGTGCTCATGGGTAACGGTGCATGACCTGCGTCTAACTCGTAAGTCACCTGAGCCGGGTCCTGCTGAACCACATCACTGCGTTTGTTAGGGGGAAAAGATGTAAAGAGCATGTGCTACACTGATGAAAACCGAAGAAATGAAGCTTGATGGTGTGTTGTTTTTCTCTCAGCTTGTTTAAACTGCAGTATTTTCTCTAGACCGGTCCGGCAATGCCGTGGATCACCAGCAGTATGACGACGCAAAGGCTCCGATTTGCTTTAAGGCCAGTTTGTCAGATAAAAATGAGGGGAAGTCGTTCTCTTCTTATCAATGTAATGTCAAGGCACAGCTTTTAAAAAATAATTCCTCCCTTTCCACTGTCCACTCTCGCGCTTCCTGATTAGCTGTTTTAAACCGAAGCTGTTTTGGCAGGCTATTTCTTCAATCTTGGAGTTCCCGTATAGCACAAAATCTTGCTGCCGTTAGTGCAAGCGTTATTTCTGTCAGTACGAGTGGCTTACTAAGCACTTTCACAGAGCTTCTTAAAGGACTGTGCAGGATCAAACAAACGCACACGCTAACGGACGAGATCAGGATGCAGTAGGACACCTGAGGGACAAAGCGTTCACATAAATGAGAGGGAAGCCAGCTTTAGTGATGCTTCAGGAGAAAGTGATCAGGTAAATGCATCGTTCTTCCCTCCTCAGTAAACATGGAGGTATTACGGTTAAACCCGGGGACTGAACTCTGGATCATGACAGAAAAATGTTCAATAGGGATTTTTTTTTTTAATTGCAACGTACAATACTTGATTGCTTAAAATGTATTTAAAAATGCCATTATTTTATCTAATGTAAAGTAGTATTAACATCTTCATGTAAGATATTCTTGTGTATCCTTTTTTTTTTTTTTTATATCTATATATTTTTCTGTCTCAGCATGTACATGTCGATCACTCTGGTTAAAGAGCAAGGCGGGTCTGTCCACATGCAATAACTGTTTGTATCTTTTTTGTTTGTTCTTTTTGGAAATAGCATAATTTATGTAAAATAAAGAGAAATAAATAAAGTTGTTTTGTCATTTGAAGTAAAAAAAAAAAAAAAAAGGCTGGTTCTAGCCTGCAATTGAGAGAGAAAATGTGTAAAGAGTGTTTATAAAAATAAAAACACTTCATAAACTTTTCTTCCAATTTTAACATCTATTAAATGTCTGGAGAAGTGTGATTATAATGGCAGCAGTAATTAACAGCAGCGTTACTTTAAAACTTATTAAAACAGTTTGTCGTGGTGGCTCTGAAGCCACACTGGGGAAAGATGAGAGAACATGATGGCGAGAGATGGCGTGCAAAAATGCATACGGGTGACGAATGAAAGGAAAAACCAGCATAGTGTGTTAGTAAGGTGTTTGGGCCACCAGAACAGCTTCAGTGTGCCTTGGCGTAAATTCTACGAGTCTCTGGAACTGTACTGGAGGAACCGATGGAGAACCATTCTTCCTAAAGATCTTCCCTCAGTTGGTGTTTTGATGGTGGTGGTGGAGAGCCGCTGTCTAACACGTCACTCAAATCTCCCATAAGTGTTCAGTTGGGTTGAGAATCTGGAGACACTGAAGGCCCTAGCATATGATTCACATAATTTTCCTCCTCATCAAACCATGCAGTGACCCCTCGTGTCCTGTGGATGCACTAATTTACTCAGGCTTTTCTTTTCATTTATCACCCGTCTGAGTTCCCTTAAGTAACACTTGATGGCAGTAGTTTACATGAATAATGTTAAAGTAATTAACACTTGTATTTATTAATGTTTGTGCAAATATTCACTATATGTACACCATCCTTGGCTAAAAAGAAGGCCGTATAAATTGGCATAAATATTGATGATCAACTGAACTCTGGTCACTGGGTAAAAATGTTTAACTGTACCACTCAGCGCCTCAAATTTTTTCGTCCTAGAATACACGTGTTAAGTAGGTGTTCATTCATTAGCCTTCAAACTATCTTTTAATACAGGCGTCAACGACTTGACCATTACTTGTGATGTATTATTGCTGAAGTTCAAGGTTTGTTAACAAATTTTGTAAATTCTATTATATAAGGGAACCTTGGTGTAAAGCAATCCCAGAATATGAATAGCCAAAAGATCTAGGCTTTTCTAGGACAGAAAACAGGATTCTACTTGAAATAGATTTTAATATAGAGTTAATTTCTTTCTCTCGCCCTCATATTTATTTATATATATATAAAAAATGTAATGTACCATATTCTTATATATATACTCTCTATTATACTCAGTCTAGTAATACATGTTATATTCATTGAATAAGGCATAATTTGAAGTCACTGCAAGCAGCATGATTGGCCAATTCAAGTCTCTGTCCCCCTGCTATTGACAGTCCAGCAGCACAATCATCTCCTTATTTCACTCAAAATGCTGGAAAGTCTGCTATGCTGGTGGTGAACATGGTGCCTGATGGACAGGGTTAGATAGGAAACCTCAGGGAAACTCAGACTCTGCTCTTTCCTTTCCTTTCCAGCAGCTTTTGTACCCACAGGTGGCATTTCTGTCCATGAATGTGTGGCCAGGTGGCTATAGGCAGCATGAGGGAAAGGTGGTATTCAGTTCTTCAGCAATTCTCCTTATTTAGCTCATTTTAGAGGGTGCTCTCATTCTTTTTGTCCCATCAGAAGGCTTCAGTTTTGAGATGCAAACTTTATACAACACACAAGAATGACAAGAACTACGCCAATAAAAGCAGTCCTATAATATGGACAGCTCTAGACATCTCAAAAATATTAGCAGCTTTGGATTCTGCCTATATTAAGTACCAAATTCTACAAATCAAAAAAGTTTGTCATATATATTTTATATATTTCTTTTGTCCCAAGTAGGATGCCATAGTCTTTCAGCCTTATCGTTTCCCAGATTCAGCCACGCTAACAGAAATACACCGGCATTGTTTGACCCGCTGGATCTTCCGTTGCCGGAAGGGCGGCTGCAGGTCGGGGCAGTCCAGCTTCACGGTGAGTGTGGTAAAGCGGTGCGGCCGGCAGAAGGCACACGACTGGAACGACTCCTGCTCCTTCTTAACGTGCCGCGGGATGTAGAAGGAGTTGCACTGGCCGTAGCAGAAGCGGTTGATGATGGTGCGGCTCAGGCAGCCCTCATGGCTCACAGTCTGTCGCAGAGGCTGCGTCTTGCACCAGTCGCTCTTCAGGTACTTCCTCTCGGTTACCACCAGGGCTTCCTGACTCGATGCCAGCACTTCCTGTTTCCGGCCACGGCGATCGGACGTGTTGGAGCTGGCTTTGTACGGTGAGGGGATTGAGCCCTGCGGGCGGTTCTTGCGACTCTCGGACACTGCACACAACACACCGGCCAGGAGAGCCCAAAACAGCAGCTTGCAGCACATCCTGAGGGACAGGGGGAAAGGGACAGAGTCATTAGCACATGCTGTCTAGAAGTGTGGCTCCTATTTCTGTTAACTAGTTTCGAATCTAACACCTGGCAGGAATCAGGGGTGCCAATAGGAACTTTGGTGTCCCGCCGCTAATTTATTTATTTCCTCCTTGACAATTTTCGTTGTGTAGGGTCTCCTTCATCCCCCTGTCTACTCAGGTTCCTTGGAATCATCCACACCTTCCCTTCCAGCAATCCTGACTGAAAGCCTTGATTGGCTAGATCAGGTGTGTTAGATTAAGAAATGGAATTAAACTTTGCAAGGCAGTCTAAGTATACCTATAGTACACTAGAACTGCAGGTCCCAGTCCCACCCCTGGGGACCTGCTGCCAATTTTTGTTCAACTTGTAAAAGGTTACCAATTTAATCAGGTGTGTTAGACCAGGCCAAGACCAGGTTTTACTTTGACAACCCCAGTGTTAAGTTTTTTTGCAAGGCTCAATATGACTTTCTGAGGTATTGATTTAATATCAAGCTAATTTGGCACAGTGCCATATGTTCTTTAAAGTATTATAGTTACTAGTGTCATTAGAACCTCAGATGTGTAGTAATTAAGGTTGGTCATGACCGCAAACTCACTACTACCCTTCACAAGTTTATTTTTTGCCCCAATCTAACACAGGATTCAACCAATGAAGGGCTTTGTAATTAAGTGATGAGTTGAATCAGTTGTGGCATAGCAGGAAAACCATTAAATCCTGCAGAGCCCACTGAACCCGTTTTCACTCAAGCATGGTATCGCAGTGCCAGGCCTTTCTCAACTCCATGTCTGTAGCAAGGTACAAGGCTTAACGTTGTTAAAAACATGGCCAAAATCACTTGTGTATATCTATATTTCTCTGCATTAACACTCTGATGATCCTCACTGAAAAGTTTGATTGAGGCTACCATGAGGTAAATTGGCTGTGCGTTGGCTTTGTTTAACAGGTGCTACTGTAATTCTAGTCAAGACCTGAAGATGGCATAATGTTCTTATAATGCCTAGCAAAGAGCTTACACTGGCATTCATAGTACACCCTTAACCCCCATGTATAGATGCTCAGAAGGAGTAGTCAACCTTAATATGCTAAGCATAGCTAAAACCTCTGAAAGGAAGTTGCTAATTGTTTAAAGAAAGGGAACTCATGTGCTGTATGCAGCCCTGATCTGTGGCTTGTAAAACAACAGGTAATGCTATTCTTGGCTATGTTCTGGCTATTCTGGGGGTATGTTAAGAAGCGTAATTGCTCTCGGTTAAACTCCTGAATGTAGCTTTACCGAATGATGCGTGTCTCTTACTCAAAAGAGCGTGGCAAGTAAAGCAAGGTCATTTATGGTTTGTCTGCTATTCTTAGGTTTTATGTACGTTTGCCTGACCTGGAATTTTGCCCTTTCACCATGTATCACTGAATCCCGTGTTTTAGATTTTGATGATTAAATATAACTATTCCTCTGATCAGTCATTTCTATTAGGCTTTTCCAACATTTCAGCACCAAAATACTGCACAAACTAGAAGTTTCATCAGATGGTATGCTGTTTGCTTTCCTAGAGGGAAAAGAGGAAATGAGTGTCATATGAGGACGAAATTAACTTAATTGAGCCATTACCACGGCTGGCTAATTTGTCAGTTTTAAAAAAACAAAAAAACTAAACGTTTAAAAAAAATAAACACGTTCATTAATGAGTGAGGGAAGCTTAGGTGAGAACAGAGAGCAAAGGAAGTTGATTTCAATGAGTTTGACTCTTCCAGAGAAACAGTTAAGCCCTTTTTGCTTAGGCTGCTGGTGACAAATGCGATGAATATGTAAACCTTTTTTTTGGAGGAGCCACAGGATTATGAGTGGGCACAAATGGTGCTGAGTTGACTCATTTATCTCACTGACACCATATGAAGTGTTTGGGCCCCAAATTTCACAAAGGCCATTCTTCTGAAGTATGACGTTCACCCCAACCCCTCCTCATCCCTCTCCGGTCTTCCATCATGTTTTTCATGGCTCGGGAATGTCTCTAGGGGTCAAGCAGAGCCATGGCGCTTTTCTACGAGTTTCATATCGTTTCCTGTGAGGACAGGAAGACACAGATTAAGCTTAATTTGTCACTTTGTCCGTGGGCAGCGGGACCAAAGAGACGGCGGCCGAGGATGATTACATCTCAGGCACGAGAGAAAGCGATCTGTCCATCACGTGGACATCTTTGCAGCAGATGTGGCAGCTCCACGGCTGACTCAGTCTTAGAAAAGAAACATTTATAAAACGTGTCTTTTATGAGAATTATATGGTCATCTGCCTTTTTCAAGTGAAGTAAACTCTGCTTATCTCCCACTGTCTGATATCTCTGGATCTTAAATATTCAGACAATGACACTGATTTAGAACTCGTTTTCATGCCCGAAAGCTGTTTGTGGTGTTGTCGGGCGGCCTCGCTCGAGCATGACCGTGTTTTTCCTCATCTGTTCTTGAGGCTGACTCTCCGGTTAACCGTTATTAACAGCTCTTAACCGTTGTCAAAATAAGTAGCTGGTTGCGAGTCTGCGGTCTGGCAGGCCGTGGATGTTTGCGCAAAAGATGATGAATGTGCCCCTGAGTCACCGCGTCAGTGTGTCTTGGCCTCCAAAGTTTTGCCTGTGACACCGTGGCCTCGGCGGAGGCTCCTCGTATATCTGAAAGAGGACAAACCCCCACTCCGTCTTCCTCTCTTTCACTCCAATCTCTCATCGCTGCACGGCTCGGGTCTCTATATTAGGTGTACTGGACGTATGCTCGGGGAAAGAGTGGGACTTAATTTTGCGACCTTTTAAAAATTGTTCTTGGGTCAGAACTCACATAAAAATGGAAAACAGTGAGGGGTAGAGCTGAGGAGTAACAGCATGTCAAGTTTAATGAACTAGTAGTAGATTTTATCCCAAAGTACCTGACCCGTGCCATGTTTTCCCCTGTTTTGTGAAAGCAACCACGATGAGGGTCACAGGAGAGGGGAAGCGGCTCTCCGCTCTGCCTTCAGGCTCAGTTATCCTCCAGTTCTGTCTCCGCTACATCTGCACCCAGATATCCAACGGTTTCTCAAGAAAGCAGGGGGGGAAAAAAAACGCTCTGACCTAATCATGAATGTCTGAGGTGGTTAGAGCTGATATTTTGAGTTTGGGATTTGTATAAAAAATGGTCACAGAGCATAAACAAGAGTGTCAGCTTATCAGGGGGAAACTAATGAATTATAAAGAGAAAGAGTAGAAAAGAGCAGGGCAGAAAAACACAATCCAAAGCTGAGTGGTTTCTCATGTTGCAAAAGTTGAGGTGAAATACAAGCAATGACCAAAACTGTACTGGGCTTTTGGGATATCGAATTTGAATTAACATGATTCAAATTGGCTGCACATTATTTCCCTCAAAGGTTAACAATGAGCCTCAAACATTACATCTTAGAGGAAAAAAAAAAAAGGGTTCCGCAGTTATCTGTAATTGTTCTAGCTTTTTAAAGGGATTCTAGTTTTGTCAAAGGGAAACCTAGAGTTCCAAAGAGTCCTTTAGGGTGCTGGATTTAACCTTTTTCTCCAAGAGTGCAGGAAAATGTATTTAATAGTCTTATATTAAACCATATCTAAAATGTCTTTACAAATGGCTGTGTTATAAATCCTTTCTAGACTCTGTAACCCTGGCTAGGCCTCTGCCCCCTCTGTTCCAGCCCTTCCAAAGGTCACGGCCTCCACTTTCTCCCTGAAATGGCTGACACTGCCGGTTCCTGACCCCAGCGCTCCAGCCGCCTCTTGCGTGAGGCTTAGCTCTGTCCTTTTCACTGCCTGAGAGACATCCGTTATCTGTGTTCAGAGGCTTTACTCCGTTTGATCCGCGCTTAGGTGGAGCACTTTATTTATTGCTATTTAAATCCTTAATATGCCACTGATAAGAGCCGGTTCAGTAAGTCAGCCCAGAGTAACGCGGAGTCTCGGTAATATTTATTTTCAAGCGAACAATAACTGTAAGCATGAACGTTCTGAAGCGTTCAAGAATTCTTTAGTGACTCGGTTCCTGAAAAGAACGAGCCTGTGTTTTTGGGGGGGGGGGAGGCAGATTGAAATATTTCCCCATTGCTCATTTGAGATAATAATGTGGTTTGGAAAGCCAACATGTCTTTCTCTCTCGCTTTGAGAAGAGAAAAAAATAAAAATGCAACACAAGCTCCTGGAGTTATTTCCGTAAATAATACGCCGGCACAGACAGGCCTCAAATTAATGGTATATTATCAAACGCTCAATCATAGCTCGGGCATTTCTTTAAAATGCGCGGATTCCAGTCCATTTGCTATGAAAACAAGCGTGAGGTGTGTTAATGTTCCACAGTAGATGGGACTACACTCGGGATGCCTCAGGCTGTTGGGGCATTGGCATGCAACCACAACACACCCCTGTCACCCCAAAACAACTCCCATAACCCCCTACATGCACGCACACACACACACACACACAGACTACTTTCCATAATTGCCACCAGCTGAGTGTGCTGTTTCTACAAAGGCTGAGAAACGCACATCTACCTCCTCCTCCTCCTCCCGCTCACACACATGCAAACCAGTAATCTCGTCTCTGACTTATGTACTTAGTGTAGCAGAAAGCATCTATAAGAGTGTGTGTTTGTTTGCTGAGCATGTGCGCTGCATATTAAAGAATGTGTGTGTTCGGGATCTGTGCTCTTGAAGGTGCCCTGTGCTTTATCAGGCTGGGTAAACCACCAACGTGGAAAGTTAAATACACAATAACGCGAGCTCAGGCGCTCTGAAGGTCGGGAACAAGAACCTCATCAGGCTTGATACTTTTAATAAAAGCTTCGACAAAAACGTTCCAAGTCCCGCATGTGTCATTTAAATACAATGTAACGTAGGTCAAGACGGCTCGGCTGGACTTGTGTTATCATCTTGAAGACGTTTCGCCCCCTCATCCGAGGAACTTCATCCATTACGAACCCTCGATTGATTGATGAGACGTTTTCAACGTTATAAAACAAGTCTGACGCATTAAAAATGACCTGGATGACCGGAAATCTTCGATACTCTAGTGATTCACTAAAATTCACCCCACGCGCTCACTCAAAAAAGACGGAATCGTTGAGCAATAAGAACAACGTAGGCGACTGGAGTCACGTGGACATCGAGCTCATTATTCCTGTACATTTAGGGAGATCAGTCCATTAAGTCTAGATAAAGTTTCTATGATGTGCATATCTTGCACATATAAAAAAAAATTATAATGTTTTCTTTTATTTCCATTTTCTTTCTTATATGTTCCCATTACATCACAAATTGTAGAGCTCTGTGTTTTAATTTCATTTTTTTATTACAGATGACAATAAATCAAGCAGGTGGCTTAAGTTTCTTCAATTTGATTGTGATATTTGGAAAACGAGACACAAAGTTAAAAAATGAAGGGAAGATGCAAAGAAAAGCTGAATCTGAGTCTGACCAGACGTCACTGTGTGTTAGGGCTGGCAAATATGACAATATAATAACAATATAGTAATAACATATGCCACAATATGCTTTTCTGAGAGTATCTTGGCTGTCATCAATACTTTTATAACACTGACCGACTTCCAGTCACTCACCACATGTATCTGATTGGATGTTAAAATCTATGTTTGCACCAATTGTTTCATTTTCACTCCTTTTCCTTGTTAAACAATTAATTAATTATTAAAACTGTTATTATTAAATGTGGCATAACTGTTTTGCTAGTACCTAAATATGTGCTACATATTGTGTACCATGAACACCATTATATATGAATGCCATATCATCTGTCCCTACAATGTCTCGACATAAAACAGCCCTTCAGTTTTCAAAACCACCTACACAGGATAAAAGCACTCACTGTCTCATTTTCTCCCATTACAAATACATCTCGACTCATAAACCCTTTTGTGAACATGCAGGCATGTGGTAGATGTGTTCAAGTGCCATGTGTGTTTATTATCTTCATGATGCACTCAGCCACTAAAGATCAAATGTCCTGATTAAGAATGAGAGACAAATGAAGATGGTGAATGCGGTGTCTGGACGTAAAGACCAGTGTTCAGGCTGCAGAAGAAACTGAGAGCAGACACCAATAACACTGTTAAATCATTTTATGCCCTCAACCATAAGCAAGCAGTGATGTGAAATCTGAATTGACCAGACTTGGTCACTCCTGAGGTTTCCACAAAGTCCTAAATTCTGACCTATTTGTGAAAGTGTCACCTACATGACTTGCTGAAAATGAGCCGAACTAGCTAGTGGGTGGGAGTCGGCAATGACTAACTTGGGAGAAAATGTGGTAAAATAAAAAAAAGAAAAGAAAATGAGCCAGACAAACTGATTGGACTGCGGGGTGTGATCAAGTCAGTCAGGTCAGACATCCATGGCTCAGCAGTACTTGAAGTAAATGATCTGGTATTCCTACTTAAGTATGAATAGAGCCAAAATTTCATCCTAGTTTTAAAGGATAGCCCACCCAGGAACTGCTAGCCCTGCTCATACCACTGAGCCACAGGAATGCATGCTCATTGTTGTTTTATTTGGTATATTTGACTTTTGTTTTTGGGTGCACCAATAGTGTCAAGAGGCTAAATTGAACCCATGACCTTCGGCACCATGAATCATGATGCTAACCACTACACCACAGTTATATGTGCAAGAACCAGAAACTTTAGGTCATCTGACGACTGAAAGTAGCTAACAAGGGAAGTTTGAGTCTGGTTCTGCCCTAAAAAGGGACAGTGCTGGGTTTTGGTGTTTTAGCCTAGACACACACCTTTTCCCCACCTCCTCATTAAGACCCTCCAACCTGGCCTCTGTCTGTGGCAAATGGTGCAATGCTTCAATGGAGCCTGAAGAGGGTACTGTGTGTGATTTTGTAGATAGTTCCCAGTCAGTGTTTACCAAACAAGTCTTTGTGGACCACAGTCAGTTTAAGACAGCACCAAAGTACCTAAACCAAGCAAGCAAACATGTGGTACAGGTCTGTTGGATGGTGGGAGAGAGCAAAAATGTGGACCGTCTGAGTTCCCCGAGGACCAGTTTGGGAAACAAGTAGATAATGGAGAGCAAACCAAGTTTAGGTTTGTTCTTTTCAGTTGAGGACACCTGTTGGATGCTGCGTAAGTGGTGGTGGTGTGTGTGTGTGTGTGTGTGTGTGTACCTTCAATACATCAATTCAATATGAATTGATGTATATTTGATACCAATCCTTTAATCCTGCTTTGGGTTTTATACCTGACCCCAGCAGGCAGCCAACGCTGAAGCTGAAACACACACGAGCTGCGCTACGCCTCGCCAGACAGAATCCAGCTCTTCAGCCTGGGACACATCCCTATGAAACTCCTCATTAACTACAGCCGAGCACCTCCGATACAGATTTAATCACAACTGTAAAAGAGCTTTATTAACCAAACACGCTGGCTCTCTCCAAACGCTGTGTGCAGAGCCAGGGTTAAAGAGCTGGACTTTTTTCCCTTTTTCTTCCTAATGTTGACTTACTACTGCAGTGTGTGAGTCTGTAATCTAATTGAGATCTAATCTACATTTGTGAACTCACTGCACTGTAATAAGCACAGAGTTCTATGCCAACAGTACTCGCTCCTCCACTAGCACTAACACATCTGTATTACAGATCACTCATTAATCAAATTGTCTTCAAGCTAAAGACAGTCGACTCATTGAATCCGTGAGTCAAAGCCGATCTCCATGATATTAACTGCTACATCACCCCGGATAACAATTTTAGTTAAGCAGCACAGTTTCTGTTTGCATTCTAGGAACTTTCGGTTCTCAGAACATTCAATCTGTCAAGGTTTCTGGATGCTATGTGAACATATATAAGTAATGTTTAGAAAACGTTGCTGCAACATATTTAGTTATAATGTTCACACAAATGGTCCCATAATGTTAGTGCTTGTCTAATCGGGAAGGTTGTGTGAGCAACCTTCTAATAACACTATGGAGAAAACCATCCTGTTTTTTTGGGGGGAGGGGGTGTTGGATTTTTGGGGGATTTTCTGTCGTTCTTAGCGGAGCTTGTAACTGGGTTTGTGTTGTCTA
>JAOUQW010000049.1:4029439-4043058 GCA_028565825.1 Olivaichthys viedmensis | reverse complement strand
CATGCTGGGATATGTGAAGAATCAATTTCACTGTACTGTACTTGTATATGTGACAATAAAGGAGCTTTCTATTCTATCTAGCTAGCAAACTGCAACATCCGTCTCAGCCATTGTCAACCCTAACGAGTGAAAGGCATTACACCATCATCATTTCACAGAGATGTGACAGGAAACAAAGAATGAAAAACTCTATTGAACAAGATGAGCAGAACATCTATTGAATTTTTTAAAAATGAGAAGATATGTAGTGGGAAGAACGTGGCTGAATGTAAGGTGGGTATACGTTTTTTTGTCTTTCCAAAATGACTCGAATAAGAGTGAAAAGTATTCCACAATAAAACTACTGTTACAAGTAGATTTAATTGAATTGAATTTAAAATTCTGTAAATGTAACAGAGTAAATGTAGTGTGTTACTACCCGCCTCTGCCTGCAACGTTCATCCACCTATACACACCAACCTGTCACACCTCATACGCCCACTGGAGAGCAGTCCGTCACCGGAGGAGCGAGGTCGAGGAATATCCAGAGCAACATCACTGAATCCAAGTTCTTGTGCTTGCACTAAAGGTTTCCCTGGGTTCTCTCCCTGGGGCCATATTACAGAAACACGTTAACTCTAAAATTGTATCTGTTTGGCAAATATCCTAATGTCACTTAGGATCTCACTTAGAAATTCTGTTATTCTGTAGTTATTGTCCTAAATTCTTAATCTTATCTTGAGATAGATAAAGAGGATTACAGTCGGATCTTAACTTTCCCATAGAAGAACGTCATCCTTGCTTGAAAGGCAACTGTGACAGGTAACATAACATTAGTTAGCTTACTAGCATTTACAATCATAATGGCATTACATTAACTAATATTGCAAAACAGTGAATATAGGTGATTATTATGGCAGTGACAAAATGCTTGTTAACATTTACTGGATCGAGACAGGACGTTTCTGTAATATGGCCCCACACTGCACTTCTTAGGAAGAGAAAATATCTTGAATAAAGGCAAATTTATTTAATATTTCTCATTATACAACACATATAAGATTATTAAGCCTATTTCTTTCATTTCTTTTACTAATTCCAAGCTTAAAATTGTCTTATTCTATTGGCAGATAGATTCTAGAAATAAACGTTTGAAATTATCTGCCAATAGAATAAGATCATTTCAAGCTTGAAATTTGTAAAAATATAAAAATAAAAATAAAAGTCTGGAAATAGTCTGAATAATGTTATATTTGTTTTATAATAATCTCATGATGAGAAATATTTTCACTTCCTAAGATATCATTTTTTGCAGTGCAGGTCTAGATCCTTTGTTTCAGCTTTTGTTGCTTCTTTGCCTAATTATTTTTATTTATTTTTTGCTTGTCCCCCCCTCGTGGAGTTTTTTTTATTCTCATTGAAATTCTTTTTTTCTACCTCGCTGCTCGTTTGTGATCTGTGATTGCACTCATCACGGCCAGCATGCACTCATCTTAACATCCACATGACCTACAGCTACTATACACACATCCTTACATTAATTACCCACATCTATCCATCCATACACACTCACTAACATGCATGTAACCAGATCCACGTACTCCAACACCGTATAAACATGTCAGCCCACACAGTACCTTATCTATAACCACAAACACCAACTAACACACCCCATAAGGACATGACAGGTGAATTTAAAGATTCCCATCGCAGAGGCAGTGATAGCTGCATTTCACAAATCCACATACACCATGTTTTTGGTCAGTTGTTTCTCTAATAAAAAAATAAACACACGTATCAGGGTGGATGTGGGATTAAAAATACGCTTCTTCCATAATTTGGCATTTCTACTTTGTCTTTCTCTTTGTAGCCCAGTTTGTACAGAAATTTACAAAAAAAAGAAAACAATCATAATATACAGATAACAAATCAACAAATTCATAAATAGAGTATAAAAATAAATGAGACATGTCATAAAGCATTTTCGAGGCGACTACATCAGATGAAGGTAAAATTTCTCATTCAAATGATGGTGTGTGTGTGTGTGTTAAACTCGGCAGTGCGATTAGGAAAATTAAACGTGATAATCATAGAGATATCGGAAATCTTTCATACAATGGCATGAAACAAAGATGCTTACTAAGAGTTTGATATTTACTTATAGATACAGTATATACTGATTTATTACTATTCTCAGTTCGCATCCCAAGGCTAGAGCTGATATGTGAAACTAAGGAAGTAACTGGGCAGAATGCTTAATTTCTCAAAAGGCATTTGCGCAAAATTCAAGTCCGTGGAAAAAGAAATGTCCCCGTCGTGGACGGAGGATGAACAATGGAAAGAAAATAAAGCCATCTTTTACCTCAGTTTATCAGACATGCAACGACTGCTCTACCTCCGTGTGGGTTTATTATGGAGCACAGTAGATTACAGTAGATTACAGTAATGTACAAAATCACACACTCCTCTTCCCCAGACGAAGTGTAACGCTCTTTTGCAGGAAAGTGGAGGCCTGATCAACGTAGCTGTGCCAGCCTACACAGAGGAAAACAGAAAATATCACTCAATACACATGGACATTAAAGGAATAGTTTGGCAAAAAAAATAAAAAAAATAATGTACATAATGTTACTCTTATCCCAAATGTAGCCCATCAGCCAAGACATGTTTAGTATCCGACGTTTGCTTTTGAGTTTTGCACTGGAGCTACGAGGTTGATGTAGCTAATAAGTAATGGAAGTCTATTTCACCCAAAATATTAGATTTTTCACCAAACCATTACTTTAACAACCTTGAAATGCAGATTCTAATTGACAAAATATCAAATACATGAAATTATACAAAAAAATAAAAAATAGGTGTGCTCTCTTTTGATATGCTGCTGATTCAGATTATTTTTTATCTATTTTGAGACATTTCTATTAATTTCAGGTTTAAAATGGTTTATTTCATAGGCAGATCATTTTGCTCCTTTCAGAAAATAAATGTTTGAAAGAATCAAAATTATTGAAGAATCTTATATTTCTGTTCATGAGATGATCATCAAATAATGATATCATGTTTTGCAGTGCTCACTTGTAAGTCGCTTTGAATAAAAGCATCTGCCAAATTAATCACCATAAATTTAAATAGAAATGAAATGAAATAACCCCATGTACATGCATTTTGAATAAACTGAATTAGAGTGAATATTCCAGGCGGGAAGTTGGGATTTGTGGATGAACCTACCCAGCAGCCACTTCTTCAGAACAAATTCTTGCTTTTCTGTAAAAGAAAAAGAATAAAATGTAAATAGAGGGTAGAAACGATTAAATGCTAACTAACCCCTCATTCTGCTAAAAAAAAATTGCTTTGAGATGAATTTTCCCACTCTAACAAGATCATTTTCTTTATTATTGAAACCACGTTTCTGTTTTATTTCTTTTCTCAGTTTTTTATCCCTTTTGTTTTCATTAGAATTGTGCACATTAATGTAAACAGTTATGAAACATAATCTTTATGATTATGCCTTATGGCTGGTGATTATTTATATGACTGTAAATAATAACCACTAAAAATGATAAAATTACAAATATAATAATAATACATGCTCCGTTCTGAACAATTACGCCCCCAGTTCTTCATGGTGACGCTCTTGTGGTAATGTATTCTCAGTACATAGTGTGCCATGACCTGCACAGTCCTGTGAATTTAGTGTATTGTGCTGCGCTTGATTTTGCTGGATCTGTATTAAATCACTTATCTCGCAATATTTCATCCCACTGTATACATGTGTATCAAGGGGATGGCAATAAAAAAAAAGGACTTGAGTTGCCGGAACTGAGCTCGGCTCTCCGTGTATGACACACTTACCAAAATAACAAGGAAATCTCATGAAATTCTGCTCTTCCTAGTATACGTGCTTCAGAAGACCAGAGAACAGAAAAAACACACACAACAAAAAAAACCTGAAAAACAGAGCAACCCAAAAAAAGCACAAAGAAAAAGAAACAAATGCAAAAAAAAGAGAGAAGCAAGACAGAGTCGAACACGCAAAAAATGATCAATAGCTTTGACAGAGAAATTAACAGATATATGCAGTAAAACTATCAAACAGAAACGAGTAAAAGCTCGAGAGCAATGGTGAAGTATGAGCTTCATCCGAATCACACAGATGATAAAGCACGGTCTGTTTAACACGGCCTGAGGGTGACCTGAATAACAAAGGCACATAATCCTGCAGGCTGTAGAGAAAGCGTTCCTGCATGATAATGACATTAAAGTCTGCTATGAGTCCCGGTTTCAGGCTCCTCCTGTCCCAGTACAGCAGAAGTGGAAAAGCCGGGGCAGAAGGGAACTGTAGGGGGCAGAAAGGCGGCAACAAAGGGCAGAAATAGAGTAGTAGGGGCAAAAGTGCGACAACAGAAGTTAGACAACAGGGAATAGAAGAGGGCAGAGGGAGGCAGCGGAACGCAGTAGAGGCCACCACCAGGGGTGGAAAAGGGGCAACACAGAGCTAAATCAGTAGGGCCTGAAGTAGAGCAGTAGGTACAATAGGGGGCAGAAGAGAGCAGAAGTAGAGCAGGAGGGAGAAGAGAAGCGGGCAACGTGAGACAGTAAGGTGCAGAAAAGGGGACAGCAGAGAGCAGAGGCAGGGTAGGAAGGGAAAGAACTGGGGCAGTAGGGGAAAGAGAGGAGGGAAAAATTTAACAGAAAGGGACCAGTAGAGTGCATAAGTGGCTGTAGGGAAAATATTGGGAAGTGGGGGGGCAGTATAGGTATTACAGACACTGCCCTAGAATGGTTTAGATCATACCTCTCCAACAGAACACAGCTTGTCACTTTAGGGAAACATAAATCATCTACTGCCTCCGTCACTCAAGGTGTGCCACAAGGTTCAGTTCCTGGTCCCCTCTACTTCATACAGGCTACCCCTTGAACAAATTATCCGTAGTCATGGGCTCAGCTTTCGTTGTTATGCTGATGACATTCAGTTATACATGCGTGCAAATTCCACCACAGCTCCCAACGATAAGTCTCCCATTATTCCTGTGATGCAGGTGTTGACAGCATGCATTTCCGACCTAAAGCTCTGGTTGAATGAGAACTTTATTAAATTAAACACGGACAAAGCAGAAGTACTGCTAGTGGGCCTCAACTCCCAAATATCCAGACTGTCCGATTTGTCTGAGGACATTGATGGTGTGTCTGTTAAATTCATGCAGGTTGTTAGGAATCTTGGTGTTCTTCTTGACTCTACACTTTCACTTGAGCCTCACATTAAATCTCTCACTAAATCTGCCTTTTATCACCTTCGGAGCATTGCCCGTCTCCTCTTCCTCTTCCTGAACATATCAATGATGCTAAAACACTAGTACATGCTTTCATCAGCTCTCCTATTGATTACTGTAATGCTCTTTTTATTGGTCTACCAGCTAAAACTCTCAACAAACTTCAATGCATTCAAAACTCAGCTGCTAGAGTGCTAACACACACCAGGTGATCTGCTCATATCCCACCCGTGCTTCATCATTTACATTAGTTACCTGTCTCTTGCAGTATTCAATATAAACAGTTTATTACCTTCAAAGCCCTTCATGGTCTTGCTCTTGCCTGTCTTTCTGAGCTCCTCCATCCTTACATCCCATCTCATACCCTCAGGGCCTCTGGTAACAGATTGCTTGCAGTACCTCACACCAGGCTTTCAAGTCAAGTCAAGTAGGCTTTTATTCTCATTCCTCCATATACCTCGTCAACATTTGAACAACATGTCGTTTCTACAGGACCATGGTGCAGCACACAACAAAACAATACAAATACACTCCATATTGCTTCTTTTAAATCTCGGCTGAAATCTTTCCTCTTCACGCAATATTATTCCTCTGCTCCTGTTCCTCTTTTTTTTTTCCTCTCCTCCTTCAATTATTGTTACCTTTGTTATGTACTTGTGTGAAGCGACCTTGGGTGTAAGAAAGGCGCTATATAAATTGAACAAATAAATAAACAAAAGAAAACAGAACAAAAGTGAGACAAGATGGGACAGAAGGGGGTGAAGGGAGGCAGCAGAGGCCAATAAAGGAGAAGTGGGGCAATATACGGCAGACGTGGGCAAAATATGGGACATAAGAGGGCAAATTGGGGCACTAGAGGGCAGCAGGAGGGCAGCAGGGGGCAGAAGTAGGGCAGTAGAAGGCAGCAGAGAGGGCACAGTAAAGCAGTAGGGGGCAGCAGAGAGGAGAAGAATGTTCGGGCAGACGTGCTCGTGTAAGGTTAGATGGCCATCTCCAGTCGTCTGAGGAACTTTACCTTCTTCCTGGCCTGCAAAAGCTCCTGGTAGGCACTGGATCGAATGAAGCGGCTATACGAGTCACTCTTCATCAGCTTATAGATGTGCTCCTGAAGGGGAGGAAGAGGAGGAAAGGAATTTACGACAAATAGGCATCTGGTCCTTACATAACTACTATTTCTAGTCAATATTTCTATTTCTAGTGAACTGAAAAATCTATGAAGGCATACAGATTTTTTCCTACACAGATTTTATTTAGACTGAATTATTAAAACCCAAGGCAGAAAGACCTCAACTCCTTCCTGCATATACAGAAGATTCCAAAACTGTGTGGCAATAAGGGGCAGAAGAATGCAGAGAGGGGCAGTAGGGGAGCAGTAGTCCATCACCAATAACTGTTTTTAATTGATCATTTTCAGGACCCTGAAACAACCACTCCATTTTGTAAAAAAACAACACATTTTTCTCCAAAAAGCCCTGAGACACACACAAAGCCCTTTAAAAGCAAAGTGCTCTTCAGTCAGAATATCATGGTGTGTAAAACTGCAAGCTCACGCTGTTGCCGTTAAAAAAACGGCCACTCAGAACATCAAGCATCATTAACAGTTATACATCAGCCCACAATAACCAAGGCCTAGAGGCTGTGTGTCCATTAATAATACTGCTGCAACTACACACGAGTACATATAACAGACACTGTCAGACTGGACAATGTAAAACACAATACATATATTTGGCACAAATCACACAAAAGGGCCAAATTGATGTAAACCCATATTCTAAGTAAATGTTTTCATATTTTCTTGCCTTGCTCATTCTTGTAGTTGCTTTTTAAGTCTAATCAGATTTCTGAATGACTCCATGATTGTAACAAAAAAGAAAAAGAAAAATATAAAGAAAAACATGTGCGCTCTTAAAAAACATTATAGCCAAATAGCCCATGTATGTTGTCTGCATGTAAGCTTCTTGCTTGAATACAGGCCCGTGCACAGACATATTGGGGGGCAGGGGCTCAAGAGGAAAAAAGGGCACCGTCCCCTCAACCCCCACCACGCTCACACACGCACCATCCCCACTACTCATACCCTAAATTCACCACTAATAATCATTAATAATCATGCACTCTATTACTATTCAAAGTCCACTGAAACACATTATTCCTTGAAGAAAGCAGTTTTAACATTTAACATGTTTTCGAGCAATACAGTCATCAAGGGGCCAAAATCAGTACATGAGCTAAATTAATGCCAGACATGTTCATCATTAATGCTGGTCCCCCTAACACAGATTAAGCCTAGGCCTGGACCAAAACGTTAGCATAGTTTATCCATTACACGCCAGCCAAGAGGGCAGTTATACGGTCTGAGGGCAAAAGGGCATGGCCTCAATCCCCCCCCTGGGGTCTATCAGTGCACATGCCTGCTTGAATACTACTGCTCTATATTTAACCCATTCTCTACATTTGTTTTCAATTATATTTGTTGGGATAAGTGGAAGTGGAAGTGGAAGTGTTTTGAGCCACATAAGACAAAAGAACAATGGCCACTAGCAGCATTTATGGGTTCTGTATTTGGCCTGCAGTTGGCTTTTAAAAAAATGTATGGCCTCATGGCTTCACACCAGACTTTCAATATCATAAAGTCATTTCAAAATCAGTCTGACCTGAGCGTCTTCAAACGTGTATCGTCCGGGGTCTTTGACGTTCTGCATGGTTTTGTCGTAGCTCTTGGAGTCGAGGTTGATGGCGTTCGGGGCTCCAGGGGCGAGAAATTCCTGCCAGATCTCCTGCACGCGGGTGGGCACCTCACGGATCGGCCGCTTCTTCAGCTCCTGCACGGCCAGCCAGAAGCTGTGACACACACACACACACGTGCACACACGCACACACACCAATCGCCCACGTAACACACAAATCAACTTTTACCCATAAATAAGGGGTAAGAGAAACAGTCAAACAGCATGGCTCCTGCTTCAAACTGAATGCTGAAAGTAATATATTCCTGTGGAACTTTATACTCTTAGAGAAATGGGTTCCTCATGATTTTTTTGCATGGTTAATCGTTCTTTTCTAAAGTGGTTCTACCTCTTGTGAATGGGAAACCCTGTTGGTGAGTTCTACATAGAGCCTTTAAGTGTTCCCCCAAATAAGGGCAAACCAAAGAACCCTTTTGGGTGCTAAATGGAACTTGTTCGTACTAAGAGTGTAACACTTGTGGACATCTATTTATGGACCTTAATGGACAAATTCCTCTTAAATGTTTTTATAATAAAATGTTGATTTAAAAGTTCCCACATTGTGGAATTTAAAGTAAACGCTTTTAGACTGCAATAATGGGTGTGTTTATGTTAATTTAGCTATTGTTAAGTACAATTAGCATTGTGTTGAGTTTATACTTTAAATAATAAAAAAAGAAAGCTTGTAGTACATTACAACTTACTCAGAATGCAAAATAACTTGTTAATTATTTCCTTATTTGTCATTCTTAATTATTATTGATATAATCATTTTAAGTATTTGTAAGTTGTTTTTGTGACTATTTCAAATTTGTGACCATTTCATAACCTCTACTCAAACATGTATATTAATAAATAAACTATAATAAAAAATAAAAATAAAATAATAATAGTAACAACAACAACAACACTACTACTACTACTACTACTACTACTAATAATAATAAATATATTAGCATCCATAAATACTAATTGATATATTCTGCAGGTACTTGGCACAGGTCAGTCATAACAGTAGTGCAGTACTGAATAGTAACACTTATGTTATTACATATTTATAGGTCATCAAGAAATGAATTATTGTACTTTACTCGCGCTTTATTAGGAATTATCAGAATTTATGAAAATGGTTAAAGATTATTAACCAATTACAAGGAATAAAGCGCAGTTATAATTATTTACAAACACAGCCTTCATTATATTGAAAGTATAAATGAATTTTCAATGGCAAAACACTAATGACGCTGACTGAATTACATTGTGCTTCTTACAGTCTGTTCCTGTCATTTTCTGCATCTTTCTTTGTTTGTATTTAAGTGAAGCACAGAACGGTTAATGTTTAACTTTTGAGCCATGTTAAGACGATCATGTTGAAATACACAGAGGTGAGAGAGAAATGAACGTGAGCTCTGATCAGCTCAGACGCGTGATTAACGTGTGTGAGGGCGAGTTTCTCTCACCACAGGTTCTCAGAGCTGAACTCAGACTCCAGGAACTTCAGGAACTGTTCTCTCCCTACTGGGTCCTTCAGAACCTCATCAAACCTGAAACCCCACCGCCGCACCCTCTGCTGACCCGGCTCCTTACTGAGAGAGAGACAGAGATAGAGAGAGAGAGAGAGAGAGAGAGAGAGACAGAGAGAGAGAGATAGAGAGAGAGAGAGAGATAGAGAGAGAGAGAGAGTAATAACAGAGTTATCTCTGTAAACATATTCATCAGTGGAATCAAACAGGCATGTCAAGAATAAGAAAAAGAAAGACATAATGAACACATTTTTGATCATTTTTCCAAGCCGAGTTTTCGATATTACCACGTTTTTGGCTGAAAAACTGCATCCCGTTTAAAGACATATCAATAACTACACAGTACTTTGCTTATTAATTAACTGATTACTTGACATTGCTGTTTATCCATTACAATCGTGCTTTTGTTTAAACCAAGAATGCTGACCGTAATTTAACACACCTGGACTGGCTGCTGATCCACCAAACATCAGAGACTGGTGTGATACATCAGGTTTGAGAACTAAATGCACTACGTTATGCGCTATTTTAAAATTAGAGAAGGCTGCTAAGTACAATATTATTGGATGACCTAAGAATATCTTTTACAGAAAGCATCTTTTCCAGTTTTTGAGCAGACCACAAACACTTTTCAGTATGTAGGCGTACTTGGAAGAATCTACCACAAGCTCTTTTTGTAAACTCAGAGATAAAATGTGGAGCGATGTGTGGTAAACTTGCAGACAGCCAACATGAACATGTCACACATGAACATGTCAATGTTGTTCCATTCAGTTTGAATGGCCTCCCAGTTGGTCAGCAGTGGAAAACCTTTGTCCGGTTAATTTGTGGTTAATGTGAGACCATATGTTCTCAATGGGGCTTAAATTAAAAATACTACATTTCATGCACTTTTTTGCCCCAAAGTGTACTCTGTTTAGATAAGTGTCTTTAGCAGGAACTGTCACCTGTGTAATAATTCGATTTTAGCTCCATGTCTGTAAAACAACACCACATACTGCTTTGATTATCTCCAGATTCTAGAGTTCTGACTTAATTAGCACATATTCAGACTCATTTAAGCCTAAACTAAATCTGTTTTTTTAAGTACAATCTAGGAATATTAATATAGTGCTAGATATTAGCACTAGTCTTCAACTCCAGTGTAATCATGCTGAGTTTAAAGGACTATCATCCAATCATTTATATTTAAGTCCAAATTAACACTAATCATAGACTATCATCTAATCTGACTTATTCTAAAGTCTAAATTAACACTATTCTTTAACTACAGTATAGTCAGGCTTAATACGAAGTCTAAATTAGGACTAAACTACAGTCCATTCTGATTTTATTTATAATCAAACTGTTAACAACAGTTTTGATCTTAAATGTAAATTAGGACTAGTCGTAGTCTGGTTAAATCTGACCCTAAATTATGACTACCCATGGACTACAGTGGAATCAGACTTATTTTGAAATCTAAATTAGGACTAGTCTTGAACTTAAGTGTTTAAGTAATCTCGTGAAATCTGGACAGGAGCTCAGAAAACGTTTAGCGGTGTTGACACACTCAATCCGCTTACCGCGGTATAGAAGAGAGGAAGTGAGAGTTAGAGAGAGACATGGAGAATTAGCATACAACGGTGTTGACACAGCTCTATCTGTTCAGCTCAGAGCCAGTGAGAGCGAGAGAGAGACAGTTTAAAGATATTGATAGAGGTCTATCTGTTACTAGCAGCATGTGTGAGTTATAAAGAACGGATGGATTCACACATGAAAATGAAATAAGGTAATTTCTCAGCAAACACAGCTCAGTAAACATGTGTAAGCACAGGCAACAGTACGGGGAAGCTGATATGCAGCCTGGGAGTGTGTGCAACTTCTGATAGCACGTGTTTTTAATGGCTCAGGTCAGACCTGTAGAATATACTGTACACACTTCCATCATCATTTACAAAAACCTTACTGATTTCCTAAAGCCTTACTAATTTAGTAGTAAGTGCTAAATCTGATTCTGTATCGTCTTCCTCAAATGAGGCCGAAGCGAAAACTGTAATATCCTCGTCTCAGTCGAAGCGCCGCCATTTTGATAAACAGACCAAAATAAAATGTGCGCTATTACATCATTATTTACTGTTTACTACCCCGCCCCTTTATTGATGAACAGCTAAGATCCTCCTCCAGGAAGGTTCCAGACTTTAAGTGTCATGTTGTGAGTTGACGGGAGACGAAGATACGGTTGATACACGTGCAAGCATTTAATATAACATAAACGGAACCACTCGAACATACATACATACATACATACATTAACACATGCAGAAAATGTAGACATGGACAATCTTCGACAACCAGGACAGAAACACAGGGGTTTAAATACACAGACTGATTAAGGGGAACAAACAGGAAACAGCTGGGAACAATCAATAATAGAACAGGGGCGTGACATGAAACAAAGACCAAACGTAAACATAAAGCACATGGCGCTCGTTGTCATGGCGACCGCCAAGCGCAGTCACGAGCACAGCCGTGCACGGTGGAGAGTCCATGACATCAAGAAGTTTATTTCGTGCTGAAGAGGTTTTATGCTCTTCTGATGAAGCATAAACCAGGCATAATGCCTTTCATCAGTACTGTATAAAGACTCATGCCAGATGGGGGCCCTGAGCCTGACGTGCTGCTATTGTTTCATAAGTGTGGTTTGGGTGGAGGTGAATCTTCCCCCTCAATTACATCTGCTCAATGCACCCTAATGGTTTAATTTTGTAATATAGTGTTTTGTTTGCTTTTGATTGATAAATTTGCCTAAAATCTATTTTGTAAAAAAAATAACAGAATAATAAATCATAGGAAACTATAGTTTCCCATTACAAATTTCATTGAAGTTAATAAATAGTGAATAGCTTCAATCATACAATGGGACCGGTGCCATGAGCAGTACGTCCCCCCTAAACCTGACATGAAGCCTATGCCACTGAGCGAGGTGCTACAATCTAATTGTGGTTCTCTAGTTCCTCTTGTTCTCTAACTGTTTACTAAATCTGAAACCAAAGTAATTATTAATAACATCAAACAAAAAATATATATAAATGAATAATCACAATAAAAAAATATTTACAAAAGTAATGATATGACACACACACACACACACACACACACCTGGCTCCCAGTTCCCAGAGTGTATTATCATCTGAAATCCAGGGGTTTGATGACTCAGGTGAGGTGATGAAGGGGTCGTACTCCATATACTGCTCCGTGTAGCTCAACAAACTGCAGGGGGAGAGAACACTGTACTGTATTATTATTATTATTACTATTATATTAAAATATTAGTAGTAGTATAATAACATATAATAATATAATAATATTTATAATACAATTTATTATTATATTAAAACATTAATAGTATTATTATAATGACATATAATATTATAATATATACAGTAAAATATATTAATAATAATAATAATAATAATAATAATAATATCAGTATTATTGGTAACAGTTTACTTAAAGGCAGTGTTCATAGGGCTAGATTACACTTTCATAAGCCCTTCATGACACTTGACATAAACCTACATAAACATTTATAAAGGCTTATTCCAATAAAGTCCTCTTTTGTCAATTTTGATGTCAAGTTGACATAACATCCATGTCAAGTGACAGATTTTTGTTAATATAAGGTTGTGTTATGACACTTTCCAGGCTGACTTACATGAGAACGTTATGACAACTGATTTAGCTCAGAGCACTTCTGGTATGTCAGAGTCATATAATGGTGATGATGTGACAGAGCTCTGCCAAGTAAGGTTAGCCTCTTAAATTCCCAAGACTACATACAGTACATTTCCTATTAGTTACTATGTAGTTACTGAATAATTCATAGTAGTTATTGAATAATATGCTTTAGGATGAATAACTGAATAATAAGCTGAGAGTTTTTAGGGGTTCATTGTAAAATTGAACAGAGGTGACCAGTTTCTAAAAGATGCTCTGTAGTGTGTCCTGAACTCTGCACTAGTAACATAAAAACCTGCTGTATAACACTATTACGTAGTGAAGGTTTTGACAGTGACGGTCATTACACTGTAACAACAGAGTTATGTATATTTTCTCTGGCTTCATATTTCTGCTGA
>JAOUQW010000049.1:3934612-3952209 GCA_028565825.1 Olivaichthys viedmensis | reverse complement strand
TGTGTATTTACTGCCCCTGTGTATTTATTGTTCTGTGTATTTATTGTTCTGTGTATATTTGCACTCGTCCTCACTGTTGTGTGTTTGCTCTTTATGTAGTCCTGTATAGTGTGCTACTGTATTGTTGCGTGTTGCTCCATGGTCCTGTAGAAACGACATTTCATTTCAATGTATATGAGGTATATTTTGAAATGACAATAAAAACCTACTTGAACTTGAACTTGATATCCTATCCACAGAAAGCGAGAAGAAGGAAGAAGAACACATTTGTCCATGTAACGTGGTATCTCTGACATGGTGCTACTAAAAACCCTGTTTATCATTTCCTTTCAGCCAGAGTGTGTTTAGGCCTTCGTTCTGTGATCGTATTGCGTTACAGACGCAGAGAGAGAAACAGACCGTGAGACAGGCCTTTGAGCCTCAGTGCCTCATAAGAACAGCCCCAGAGGAATTGCTATCACTCTTTGCATATGTTCTTCTGTGTGACAACAGCGCACTATCAGGGCCAGACAGATTTGCGTGTTGGTCTCATTGAGAGCCGAGGTTTCTGCAGAGCGTGGAGGATTTGGACAGAGACGAGCGTTTCACTTCTGCTTTCCAAATTAGCGCTGAGCACTCGGCCGAGGCAAATGCATGCTCATTTCACAAGAGCGAGAGCCAAACGTGGTGAGCTCACCCTCCAGCTCAAAGAGAAAAGAGGGAAAAAGAGATACAGAGAAGTGTCAGCAGGTCTGTGTGTTTTACGCTTAACTGCTGACATTGCGTTAATGCTAACCACATATTAATGAAGCAATATTCCTGTATAGCATCCACTCATAAAGAACATTCGGGTGAAGTACAGTTTCGAATGAGCAGAAACGGGTTATTTTGGAGTGTTGTTTCTGCAATCAGACAAGACAGCGTAGGTGGGAAGGAGAACTGTGAACAGAGATATACATATTAGAGACAGAGATAGCTGATCATGTCGTTCCACAAAGAGTGCCGTGAAGCCACTTTGCCAGTATTTCATACCTTATGTCGAGGTTTTCTAAGTTTTTCTGAAACCACATGCAATTGTTTTTTAGCATTACTCAAAGAAACATTAGCGAAGTTAGCTTGCTAGCTAAAATAGCTAGCCAATTTTCCCCAAAAACATTAGCTAGCTATGTTAGCTTGCTAGATTAGGCCTAAAGACCTACCTCTTCAGACAGTATCTAGGATAACGCTTAATTTTTCTCTGCACTTACTTTGCTTCGATTGCTTTTTGGATTACTTCTGGTTTTCTGAACATATTTGTATTATTGTTGATGCACTTCGGTATGAAATTGTCCTTTTTGTTACCAGCTAGACTAGACCACTCCATCACTTGGACAAAGCAGCATTAGTCTCTAGTTTTAAATTAGGCTATGAATCCTTGCAGATTATCTAGGTGCTGAATAATTGATTAAATGTAAACGTAATGTAGTGTAGGCTATTTATTTGATGAAGTTTAGTTGAGTAAAGCAACTCAGTCATATTTTAAAAAGTCACTCTTGTAGCCAGACCTAATTTAAAAATGTAAAATTATGCTCCAAGGTCACAGTATAACAGGCTATTATGGACTCAAATGGCAAAAGACCTAAAAACATTGGGGACACTTACTTCCCAGCTAACAGAGAATGTCATTAGAACGTTCAGTAAGTATTCAACAGGTTCTAAGAAGGTTAGGCTGTAACGTTCTAAAAATAACATTCCTGCAATGGTCTAAAAACATCTTCTGTAATAATGGTAAGGTTTGCAATGTTATTAGAATGTTGCTTTTACACTGTTCTCAGTTAAGACAAAAACAAACATATATAGAAACGTTAGTGTTAACATTCCTACAACTAAAAATGTTGCAGAAACATTGTTGGAACGTCTACAAACGTCATGTAAAAACGTTCTCAGGACACGCAGGAAACCTGACAGATTGAATGTTTTTTGAATCAAACGTTCCTAGAACCGTAACATTCAGAAAACCATCTCCTAACCTAAAATTGTTAGGTGGGTTACAGGAAGTGTGCCGTGTGTAGTGGTGGCTTCAGTAGTGAGCACTCTGTCGCCTAACTAGGGCTCTAATATGTATAACTATGGTTGTGAGCGCACACGTTCAGCTTGGTGTACAAACTAGAGCTGTTTTTAAAGCGATCAACTGGGCTGGCTTCATAATTGCACATTCAAATGAAATATAATTAGGGTGTGTATCCCAAATGCTGAGGTTTAGTATAAGAGTTCTAACAAGTTCTGGTTGTTGAGAAAAACGTAAAATTGTTGTTGGTACGGTGTGTATAGATGCTTCATAGATATCTTAACCTGCTGACTAATTGGCTAATTAGCATTTCTTACGAAATAGTACTCCACCACAGCACACAAAGGTAAACAAATATTACAGATAACGTGGCTAACCTTATGCTTTATTTCATTACACAACCATTTCTAAGTGTTAAAACTGATTTCTCAGTGCATTATGGGTAACACACGGAGACTACATTGTATAAATCACCCAGAATGAAGATCTTTTGTTTAAGAGTGCATCCCAAATATCTCCCTATTGTAGATATAGTGCACTACCTAGGGTTAAAGAATTCCAAAATGTTTCTACTTGCAATTTTTCTTCTTAGAAGAGTCAATGGACTTTATTTATTTACTTTCTCTCTTTAGGTGCAACTTCATCATCGTTTTGCATTCTGTGTTCTCGAGGGCTCTTTGCTGATCAGGGGTGCATTCGAGAGACAAGTGGGATTTTACTGCACTTGACGTGTCCCTCTCTGTCCCTTCGTCTGTCAGCCGAGTCCACTTTGCTGATACGCATACAGAACTCTCAAAACCCCGAGACACAAGAGCGCTAGGCCCGCAGACCACACAGATGCATGTCAAGAGAGCCCTATCTAAACAAATTAGGGGTTTTGACATGAGATTTTGGTCAACATACAAAGTTTCAAAGGTAGACTCGTATTGATCCCGGTGAGTAAACTCACCAGACATTCAAACAGGTGATCCAAAGAGTAATCTAATCTGGGCTTCGACAAAGAACACAATTAACTCAAAAATAAACGCTACGCAAACATGAACGGAGCCCTCGCTAAACCCCTGATAGGAGCGGGGGCCCAGAAGGCGGCAGGCTGGCAGTTCGAGGCCTCCTTGGCCTGAAAATCTACTGCTAATGAGCACAACATGTCCAGCCATGGAAAAGGAAGTCGACAGTATTTGCTTGTCAACAGGCGACCGAGCTAGGCCTCGAGACTCATTATTCAAGCGACGGCTGTTTGTCAGCCTTTGAAGCTGACACGCGTCCTTGGAGAGAAAGCACATCCAGCAATCAGGTTGCACACGCGCAGGGGAATGACGGAAAATAGAGGATGTCACTCTGGCAAGACACAATAGGGACGAAAATTTACGTGACACAACTAGCGTATTGACCAGAGGGGAGGGAGATTCTGAGCAAATGGCTCCCTATTGTTTACCCTATTGTGCAGTATATAGTGACATGTATATAGTACATATAGAGGAGTAGAGGCCATTATGAGTGAGGTTGTAGAGGCCTGAATCCCAAATAGCTGCAGATTATGCAGTATATAGTCTACAACCTAGGTAATACAGTGGAGACAGACATACAGTGCACTACATATAGTGTCTATAGTGCATATATAGAGATGTATAGTGGACTACATAGCGAGTATAAGCCATTATGAGTAAGTTTGCAGCATATAGTGCATTACCTAGAGTCTGTGGTGCAGACATATAAACATATAGTGCACTATAGACATGTAGTGCACTACATAGAGAGTAGAAGCCATTATAAGTAGGGTTGGTAAGGACTTCCCAAACAGCTCCCTGTTGTGCAATGTTGGACATGTAGTTCACTATATAGGGTGTAGAGGTTATTGTTTATTACCCTATATAGTGCCTGTAAATAAACTCAGATTGTATATTTAGTGCAATACCTAGGATATACAAGCCAATATCCTATGTAGTGCACTTTCACAGGAAGTACCGAGTTGAATTCCAAATAGCTCCCTATTATACATATAGTGCACTACATAGGATGTAGAAGTCATTAAAGCCTGTGTAGTGCACTTACAAAGGAAGTTTTTTACCCTATATAGAGCACTTGTATAATCTCAAATGACTCTCTGTTGGATGTATGGTGCAAGACCTAGGATGTACAAGCCAATATTCCATATCCTATGTAATGCACTTAAATAGGAAATACAGAGTCAAATTACAAAGAGCTCCCTATTATGCATCTAGTGCACTACCTGAGGTGTAGAAGTCATTAAAGCCTATGTAGTGCACTTACAAAGGAAGCAGGGAGCGATTTGGAATGCAGCCAGAGTTTTAAGGTGGCCGGATTGCTGAGGCACAGGAAACAGTTGAGCGTGATCAGGAAGCTCACTCCGAGGAGATAATGGTGCACTATGACCGGGTTCAAGTACCCCAATAGGCCTCGTCACGATTCCAGCAGCGCTTCATTATCTGGCCAGTCTTTTTTCTTTTTTTCGTGCACCGCTACAGTGTTAGGACAACACTGCTTCCGGCAGATAAATTAGCTCAGGGAGGAAAGTCAGCAGAAAGGCCCGCGTGCAACAATGGCGTCCCGGCGGCCGCTGTTCCCGCGCTTCAGACACACATATCCGTTACAGATGGGAGCAATCATGAGCCGCTTCTTGTTTTTCACCTCAGCAATGAGGAAACCCCATTGTTAACGCTCATGGCCGGAGAGACCAATGAAGATTTGATGGCACTTCGCAGGGACAGCATCAAAAAAAGTCTCAGGCCCGGTGGGAGGAGGGATCACACCTGGATCAGGGGGAATTTTCCAAGACAAATACTCGGCACATTGTGTCATATATGGTTTAAATGACCCTCTCTGGGATGATTCATGGAAGATAGTCTTTGTGTTTTTGATACCAGTGCATTGTTCTATGGTCAAGTAAAGTGTATAAGTAAAGACTCATGCTGTATCATTTCCCCGCACTTTTCCAACCAAAGTTCACGTCGGTGATTCAGCTCAGATTACGGTCCACCGTATCTTCCTTCACGTCCTGTTTGCAGGCACTTTACTGGAAGCCTCTTTCACCAGGACTCCCCTTTTACCATTTAGATTTAACAAGCTGATATAGTCTGGACTGAAATCTTCTTCTCTGCTCTGGACACGATAGCGCCACCCAGTGGTTAGGAACTTTATTAAAGTAAATCCATTTCTTAAAGCATTTCTTAAAGACATAGTTTAGTCTAAAATGCAATGTACACAATTTTTCCCCTTACTGCAAATGTAGTCAATCAGCCAAGACATGTTTGGTGTCTGAAGTTCTTTAGGTTTGCACCAGCAAGTAAGAGAAGCTTATAGCCCCCTCCCCCCAAGTTTAGGATCATTACAGACTCGCTTCAAACCACATTGAGTTGGTTGTGGTTTGGTTTCTGGCACTGTATGATAAACACTGTTATCGCTAAAAACAGTCGTAGGCGGCCATCTTGAAGTACATAGTTTAGTAGCACTCCATGCCAGCATCAGACTCGGGCAGGAGATGTGGCCCAATGTTTGAAGGCGGAATTATACGTTTGAAGTGATTCGAATGATAATATAGTTTGCATTTGATCTGTATATTCAATTTATTCTGATATTTTATAAACGTGTTTATGTACAAATTATATTACTGAGCCGAACAATGTATTTTAAGGCGAGTGTGTAAAGATTTGGAAATGCAGTTTACACCATGCTAAACTGGAGGCTATAGGCTTCCCTTATGTGTTAGCTACATTAGCCTCGTAGCTCAAGCCCAAAACTAAAGAAGCAAACTTCGGACACCAAACATGTCTTGGCTGATCGACTACATTCGGGCCAAATTATTCCTTTAACATCTCAGAATTTTGTAACCATTTTCCTACACTGCACACCTGACAACTTATTAAGTTCTGGCTAAGTCACTAATGAGGCGAAAGATGAGTGCTAGAACAGGGAAATCACAATAAATACAGCTCAGGGTAATTGCAGGACTAGGATTGTGTAACTCTGGCCTGCTTATATTGATATATGTGAGTATCTGTGTTTAATTTGACATATGCATGGGCTGAGCATGGGAATTAAGGGATAATGACTAATGGATGAGTATTGGTGATAGATAAGAGCCTTAGACCTGATATTTGTGGGGGTTTTCCCCCACCACACACACCTGATTCAGCCAAATCAGCTACTTATCAAGCTTCTTGTGGGTTTAAAGAGGTGCATAAGAGCTGAGACTGTGACTGAATATCAAATGGCCTATAGGTTTGGTTAACAGGAAGTGAAAAGAACCAACCATGTCCCATGAATAACACATTAATAAAGCCAAGTAAACAATAAATAAAGTTCTCCAAACCATATTTTATAGTGAGACATAAATACACTTACTTACAGTTTTATGCAAATCCCAATAGGTCACAGTTTTAGAATGAGGTGTTTAATTCAAACATTTCATTTTCCACAGAAGCTTTTTTTTAAATCAGTTGGATGTAGTTTTAATTACCTGCATGTACTTTACATCTGTGTCACGTAAATCTCAACATATCTGCCATGTTCACACACACACTTGAACTTTGCATGTAATTAAATAAAATAAGCACATACATCAAATCAAACATTTTTAAATCTGGACATTTGCACACTCTCCCTTCATGCAGATCAAACATGCATTTGAGCATAATTTACCTTAAAAGACCCTGAGACACCAAATGTAATGTAAAGATGATCACCTCAGACTCCAGGAACATGCTCACAAAGTCACACTGAAACCTGTTCTGCAGCATAGAAGGATAAATAGTGCAGTATTATTTAAGATGAAGGTAAAAAAAACTGAAAGAAAACTGGCACTCTATGACTAATTATCCCTCTGCCCTATAAGTTTGTCCCTGAATAAGGAGCAATTTCTATATCATTTACAATTTAGGATTTCAAACCTGGCGTAAGGCCAGACATAGTCATGTGCAGACATGCTAGTTTTCTCTAAAACCTAAGCATACAGTAGGGTCCAAAAGTCTACTACCAAATTCATGAATGAAAGGAGAAACAAATAAAAGGCATGGAAACAATGAATAAAGCTCTCTAAAACACGTTTTGAAGTCCGTTTTAAAACGCTTGGTTACAGTGTTATGCAAATCCCAATATGTTAGTTTTAAAATCTTTAATTCAGACAATGATTTTCCACAGGAGCTTTTGGATCCATAAATAATCATTTAAAAAAAAGAATAGAAACCTCAGTTTGTCTGTCAGAATGTAAGAATGTAGGAACCATTTTTCCTTCATCAGTGATCAATAAGCAAATGTAAAATTGTACTCAGTAGGATGTACAATGTGCAGCTCAACACGTGATCAATGATCTGCTGTATGAAAGATGCAATTCAGCCGGCAATTCAGTACGATATGAGGGTTGTTTTGATGTGATACAATATGATGTAATACAATGCCTTTTAGTAATTATGCAAACAGTTCAATTTTAATTACAAAAAGGTGCTATTCTTGAAGGGTTGGAGGCCACGCCTCCTTTACTGTAACTGACAGGCACAGAGGCCAAGTCGTCTTCTCTGGAACTGACAGGCAGATAAATAACCAGCTAGATATTTGGCATCTGGGAATTTTTAATGAGGGTTTTTTAGTAGTTTGGGGCTTTTAAAATAGTGACTTTTTTTTCTTTTCTACATTGGTTATTTTTAATAGTTTAAAATGACATGTTCAGGGGTACTTTAATGACTAACATCTGACATCTAATATTAACTCAAAAAGTACGGTCCTCTATGTGTTATCCATTATCAGCCCTACGGCTTTCAGTCTGTAAGAACACATTTTTTACTTAAATTATATTTCTCAAACAAGATTCCTCTAAAATGACACAAATTGTATTATTCTATATTAATGATAAAACAGAAACATTTGGTCGTGAACTCAGCCTCTTGGACACAACTGTGTCTATAGTTTCCATTCAATAACTTTCCAGAACAGCTTGTACTACTGCTCCCTCTAGTGGTGTCACACAGTACGTGCAGTGGACTGGGTTTGCATACTTAGGGGGTGTGTCCTCATATTTGCCCAATTGGAGTTGAGCCCAATTTCCTGAAAGCATTGTAGCATCAAATCCTTTCAACTGTGAGAGTGTTCAAAGTGATACTCGCTCCATCATATGTTTAGGGTTGGACCATATAAGAGATTCAAAAAGTACAACTTAATAGTACAGTCTTCAGTATAGTTTCCTAAATGTCATGTATTGTTTCTGTGATTGTGGGTTTGATGTTAGAAACAGAGGCACTGTAACTGAAATGCACCAGAAATTGTTTCTCTCACCAAGGATTAAGGGCCTGTGCTAAAGTTTTCGGGATTAAGTTCCTGGTCTAAAATTCCTGGGCTAACATTCTTGGGTTAAAGTTCATGGGCTAAAGTTATTGGGTTAAAGTTCCTGGGCTATAGTTCTTGGGTTAAAGTGTGAAGGCTAAAGTTCCCAGGCTAAAGTTCTTAGGCTAAAGGTTTTTGCGCTGAAGTTCCTGGGCTAAATCTTCTGGGACAAATTTCCTTGGCTATAGTTCTGGGGTTAAAGTTCCTGGGCCATAGTTCTTGGCTTAAAGTTACTGGGCTATAGTTCTTGGATTAAATGTTCCTGGGCTATAATTCTTGGATTAAATGTTCCTGGGCTATAGTTCTTGGATTAAATGTTCCTGGGCTATAGTTCTTGGATTAAATGTTCCTGGGCTACAGTTCTTGGGTTAAAGTGTGAAGGCTAAAGTTTGCAGGTTAAATTTCTTGGGTGAACGTTTTTGGGTAAATGTTCCTCAGTGGAAGACAACTACTGCATTAATATTGTTTGGTTAGGGAAACTGCTAGAATATTTTTTAAATGGACTTGTTAAGAGGATTGTTTTCTCACGTGATAATCTATCCCACTGTATCATAATATTAACAACATGACAATTTCAGATTGCCTCATCACGGTATACCACCATACCAGTGTATCGTTACAACCCTACCATGACCATCTGACTATGATCTTTGTGCTACAATGTTTTTGGGAAGCATGCTGCATAGGAGTGTTCTAAAGCAACAAAATCACCAAACTGAACCTGGTCATTTACATCTACATTTGGTCTGATACAGCACTGATTATTCCCTTTCCTCTTTCTCATTGCATCTTATTCCTCTGTCTTATTCCCTCATCCATTACTCTGTCTAGTAAGGTTCTATGTGAAGCCACAGCACACTGATTTCTGTGGTTCCTGCTCCGTGATGTCATTGATTTGGAACTTCGGCTCATTGGGCAACTCGAGAGATCGGCCAATCAGCTCCCTGTAGGACACGGGGACAAAAAAATGAATAAGAGAAATGTCAGTTATATACATGCTTTAAAATAGTTTTATTTGTTCTATAGGGAGTAATTTGGGAAACGCTTCTAGTCCATATGTATGGGTACACCCTTCTACACTCTAGGTAGCGCACTAGTCCAATAGGGAATAACATTTTGTTTTAGGACAGTGTTAGTCTCTCAGACTGCCATTTGTAATAAATATTTCTCGGATGGCTATGAATTAATTCAGGACAAATGAGTTTCCAACAGGTCTCTTTTCCTTCATTTGCCCTATCGTCAGAAGATTGCGAGTTCGAATCCCAAAGATGCCACAGCCATGGCTGGTAGTCCAAGAGAGCGTAATTGGCCCTGCTCTCTGGGTGGGTGGCATTACTCTCTCTCCCCTGTCGATCAGAGCGACACTAGTCAATTGTGGGCGTCTGTTTACTCATGTTAGTGCTCTCCTCCAAGTGTGTTCAGCTGCCCTGCAATGCTGCATGAGTAGTATGTTGAAAAGATGCGGTGGCTGGCTGCACATGTCTCGGAGGAAGCATGTGTTAGTCCTCACCCTCCCTGGTAGCTGTCGTACAATAGGAGAGAACTAGCTAGTGGTTGGGAATTGGAAATGACCAAAATGGGAGAAAATGTGGCAAAAAAAATTTAATCATTTACATTTTGGTAAAGTTTAAAAAAGTAATCCCATCTTATACAGGTACTACTCAGTGATTTTGTTTCTGCCCAGTATTTTTCTTTCTCCACCAGTGAGAACATTTCAAACAAACTCAAAGGTGGTGATGATTTTATTCCCATCAGAATAGACATCTCAGCGATTTTACAAGCAGATGGTGTCTCTTGTATTGAAAAATGTTTGACCACCACTGTAAACTGTATAAATTGTCATTTTTGCCATAAATATGCCATAAAAAACTCACTTGACTTGATTTCAAGATTCTGTAGATATGTAGCAATTGTGAAATGATGGATGTTTTGAAAGAGTCTCCTAAACATTTAGTTGATGTGAGTCATATCACTTTTTTGTACTGTCTACACTGGGAGCCTATTAGAAGGAAAATCAACACAATCTCTGTTTAAATAGGCTGTTATAATGACAGTAAAGCATCACGTTATATTCACAAATGCCACAATATCATGCAACTTATAGCGTTCTGTAAATATCATCATGTGATCACATTACCATATGTGACTCTAAACATTCAGGTTAGTAGGAAACGACGCCTGCTGGATACTCATTTTTATTACCTTTTATAACCACCCTGAGAAACGAATGCCTTCTGATAGGGATAAAACTGATACAGATAGAAATAAAATCACCAAACTAATCCGACCCGTAAAGTGCTTAAGACGGTACTTGGTGCATGTTCGTTATTCTTTTTTTCTCTGTATTTCAGATAATTTAATCCAGAAGTAAAAAATGGCCCCTCAAGTGAAGTGAAGATGAAGTAAGCATGACTCACTTTGCCGCGGTCATGAAGGCCAAATCTACGTTGACACCAGTCTTAGCGCTGGTCTCCATAAATATGACACTGTATTCCTGTAAAGTACAGCAAAAAGTCAGGTATAGATCCATTCACAGTTTCAGGCATGCAAACTGAAAAAAATTATTGTGGCTCAGTGGTAAAGGCATTGGGCTACTGATCGAAAGGTTGTGAGTTTAAATCCCAGCATCACCAAGCTGCAACTGTTGGGTTCTTAAACAAGGCCCTTAACCCTTAAACTGCTCAGTTGTATCCTGTCTTAATTGTAAGTCGCTTTGGATAAAAGAGTCAGCCAAATGAATAAATGTAAAATGCAATGTATATTTAAGATCAAGCTAAATGATCATACCAATTCTTATGTTTTATGGACTCGTTCAACAAGTTTTAAGCATTAAAGTCAATTAAAGTTAATGTTAATACAGTACATTTTATTTGTATAGCGCTTTTAACAATAGACATTGTCGCAAAGCAGCTTTACAGAAATCCAGATGTAGAGCTAGATATAAGCTTTTCATTTTTTATTGATTGTGCGTATATGTCTGTCCATTAATGGCTTTGCCACCGTGTTGGATTGTTTATTCATTGACTCTCTGTGAGAGTCCATGGTGTTTGAATGTTGTTCTCTTTGATAGTTAATCTATAATTTAATGCAAATGTTGCATACATTTTTCTCCTGGAATAATGAAAAAAACAGGATAGTTTGGAGTGTAACGCACCCGGGCCAACCTCTCGCCATCCTCCCGTTTGATGACTCTCCCACTGCTCATATCAGCCTACAGAAGAAACCACAAAACTTGTTGGAGATATATGTGCATGTAAAATGTGTCTCTAAGAAGTGTGTGTTAGAGGAAGTTTGTCGTACCTTGTTGCCAAGCAACATGATGACCGCATCACTCTGTGCATACTCATGGATTTCCGTAAGCCACGCCTTAAAAGAGATATTCAGCCAGTCAGCACTCAGAAAAGGGCTTCCTGGCCTTGTGTTCATTACGTCTTTACTTCTGTATGGAGCTACTCATGAGACGTTTGTAAATGTAAAGAATAAGTGTGTGCTTTTTATGTCAAACAGATATAACGTTTAGACCGTTTACCCTTATGTTGTGTGTGTGTGTGTGTGTGTGTGTGTGTGTTCAGTTGTAAAGCACCAGTGTCAGCTGAATAACGGAGGCTGCAGTCACCTGTGTCTGTTGTCTCCGGGCGGAGCCTACAGGTGTGCATGCCCCACCCACTTTTACCTGGCCAATGACAACAAGACCTGCCTTTCTAACTGCACCGCCAGCCAGGTAACAACTCGCACTTTCATTAGCTTATTTGTTTTTAAGGCCATTATTTAATAATAAAAATTATAATTGAAATATTGATTGTTTATAGCTGCTATAACGTAACTGATAACAGGGACTAACTTGTTTCCTGGATGTTCGACAACATCAAATGTAACTATAAGCACAAAAAATTATGTGTTGTTGTTTACAGAAAAATAAGTGTGTAGTGTGTGTGTGTGTAGTTTCGGTGTGGTACAGATGAGTGTATTCCGTTCTGGTGGAAGTGTGACACAGTGGACGACTGCGGCGACGGCTCAGATGAACCTGCAGACTGCCGTAAGTATCAGCCAAAAACACTCAGTAATCCGTGATTAACATTTGAGTGCGTTTCCATCACCGGTTTATGTGTAAATGTTTGATTTGCACGTAATAAAACCTAAATGGAAACAGCAAACATCAACAAATGCATATAAATATAATGCATAAAAAAATATATATATATATCTCTTTCTATCTTTTTTTAATTTTTCTTCTCTCTTTTCTCCCCCCCCAGCGGAGTTTAAGTGCCAGCCAGGCAGGTTTCAGTGCGGTTCGGGTCTCTGCGCTCTTCCTCCCTTCATCTGTGACGGAGAGAATGACTGCGGCGACAACTCGGACGAAGCCAACTGTGGTGAGAGCGGCGCTATAGAGGAGAGGAATACACAGAGACTAATGCATATGCAGCAGGGTCCAAAATACTGAATGCACCTGTATTTCTCTCTCTCTCTCTCTCTCTCTCTTTCTGTCTGTCTGTCTCTCTGTCTCTCTCTCTCTCTGTATCTGTCTCTCTCTCTGTCTGTCTCTCTCTCTCTTTCCCCCTCTCTCTCTGTCTCTGGCTTTCTCTCTCTCCATTTCTGTCTTTCTCTCTCTGTCTCTGTCTCTCTCTCTCTCTGTCTGTCTATCTGTCTCTCTCTCTCTCTATCTCTCCCCCTCTCTCTCTATCTCTCCCTCTCTCTCTCTGTCTCTGGCTTTCTCTCTCTCCATCTCTGTCTTTCTCTCTCTGTCTGTCTGTGTCTCGCGCTCTGTCTCTGTCTCTGTCTCTCTCTCTCTCTCTCTCTCTCTCTCTCTCTCTCTCCATCTCTGTCTGTCTGTCTGTCTGTCTGTGTGCAGAATCCTACATCTGTCTATCAGGTCAGTTTAAATGTACTCGGGCTCATAAGTGCATCTCAGTGAACCTGCGCTGTAACGGACAGGACGACTGTGGAGACGGAGAGGACGAACACGATTGCCGTGAGTACTTCACACACTGCTAGGTTTGTGTGTGTTCAAATATGTGCAAACTTCAAACACCCACAAAAAATCCATGAAGATGATTTACCTAAAGCAAAATCGCACATCTTGTTTGTTTTGTGTGTTTACCTTAATAAATATGCAATATGATGCAAAATTCAAAGCGGAGTCAATGAAAATCGATGAATTTAGCACCTGCAGTGTGATTTACCGCAGCCTGAAAGAGATTGTGTGTGTGTGTGTGTGTGTGTGTGTGTAAATGAATACGACCGAAGGGCAGGTATTAAATTTGTGGAAGACCGTTTATGCCAGTTGAAGACAAAATAAAACCATTATTATATGAAAGTTTCTCAAAATGATGTCCCAGTATCTCAACATAGACAAGGTTACTTGTAATTATGATGTTATTCACGGCATGTTTACACCTCCAACAGCGTTTATTTACCTTATGAACAGACACACACTCATGTCTACACTCTTATTTTGCATTCATATCGTATTTTGAACAGTTTTTCCGACGCATCACATCGCCTTTAATCGCTGTTTTACCTGACTCTGTGCCGTGGTTTGACTTTTTAAAAATAGCCGACACACCAAGCCGCTACAGCACCGATGCTAATTCGGAGTAAATACTTTCTAACGGATATTTGAAATTTTGGGTTGGTTGTTCCTGTGGAGTCTGTCCTGTTATGGGAGCTCAGTGTTGTATTGTTTGTCGTCGTTACTGCCTTAATAACAGCCAGGTTCTAGATAGTCAACTACGTAGTGCATAGTGTAAGAATATAGTGCATAGTGCACAATCAGTACACTCCCCTATGTGTTATGTATCATCCCTACATCTCTCAGCCAATCAGAACACACCATTCTGGGACATACATTAGTGAAGAGTAATGGAGTCTTGTTTTAGAAATATGTGGGAAGCTTAATCCCTCCAAGGAGGCTACAGAGGTGAATTAGAGGTTAAGGGCATTTTCTCAAGAGCACATAGATAGGATAGATGTTTATTAGGCAGGAATATAAAAAAAACAGTAGAACATTCACTGGGAGTTCAGCTTATGATCAACTAAGACTGTGATTAACGACTGTGTGTTAGTGTTTATTCGTGTCTGAGTGTGTGTGTGTGTGTGTGTGTGTGTGTGTCTGAGTGTGTGTCTGTCTGCAAACAAGCGTACAGATGCACACAGCACAGCTATAACGTCTCAGAGAGAGAGAAGGAGAGAACAAAAAGCAAAAATATAGAGAACAGATAAACCAGTGGAGAAGAAGAAGTAATCATTGAAAAGAAATGGTTAAAACAGGGATGCTTTAATGGCTGAGAGAGAGAGAGATGGAGAGAGAGAGAGGGCAGGAATAGATCAAACTTTTGTAACATGATTTGTTTGGTGTGTGAATGTGTGTTGCTCCAGCTGAAAGCACATGCTCGTCCACCCACTTCCAGTGTAAGACCACAATGCACTGCATCTCCAAGCTGTGGGTATGTGACGAGGACCCGGACTGTGCCGACGGATCGGACGAGGCAGACTGTGGTAAGTTTTATGGACAATATATATTAATGTACATTTATTTTTTGATAATTATTTGATTTATTATTTACTATATATTTTTTTCAGGCACCCCTAAATCCAGCACCCAATCCCCAAAAGGTTTTAGTCATTTTTTCTCTCTTTTTTTTTTAAAAAATCCCTGTGTAATCAGTTTAATAATTCAGGTGGGGGTTTTTCGTCTACTCGTGACAACATAAATGTCTTTACATGTTCAAAATGTTGACAGAATCTTGCATCATATTTCTTTAATGATCCTACAATGTTTAGAAAAGACTAAAATATTTCCTTGTGATTTTAGCTTTATTGTTTCTGCGTGTGGAATGCACACTGCAGATTATTTTACCCTGAAAGTATTCAGTCCGAGTGAGAATTTATTGTTCTTGTCAACAATGTAGATCATCTCCACTTACAGACTCATCCCCCCCCCGTGTTGAGTGAAGTGAATGTGTCGAGCTGTTGGTGTGATGTTATAGGTGTTTAGCTCAGCACTGGAATGTAAGGCATTGTGTAATGGGATTTGATGTGTTTTTATTTGCGGTGTTGGATCAGATGAGAAGACGTGCGGGCCGCATGAGTTCCGCTGTAAGAATAACAACTGCATCCCCGATCACTGGAGGTGCGACGGCCAGAGCGACTGCGGAGACAATTCAGACGAGGAGAACTGCAGTGAGTAACTTCATCATCATCATCATCATCATCATCATCATCATTATCATTATCATCACTATCAAAGTAATGATAATAGTAAGCTATGTAGTGCCCTTCACTTCCAATGAAATCTCAAGGTGCTTTAGATAAAGGAACAAATTACAAGAAACAGTGATTTAAAAAAAAAATGAATTTTAAAATGTAAAAGAAAAATAAATGAAATGAAGATTGAATAAAAACAATAACATTATGAAAGAAAATACTGTGTGATATTATAGTGAGTGTGTGATTATATTGAGTGTGTGATTATAGTGAGTGTGGGATTATAGTGAGTGTGATTATATAGCCAGTGTGTGATTATATAGCAAGTGTGTAATTATAGCGAGTGTGTGATTATATTATATAGCGACTGCTTGATTACAATGAGTGTGATTATAGTGAGCATGTGATTATAGCGAGTGTGTGATTATAGTGTGTGATTATAGCGAGTGCGTGATTATAGTGAGTGTGATTATAGTGAGTGTGTGATTATAGTGAGTGTGGGATTATAATGAGTGTGATTATAGCGAGTGTGAGATTATAGTGAGCGTTTGATTATAGCGAGTGTGTGATTATAATGAGTGCGTGATTATTGTGACTGTGTGATTATTGTGTGTGATTATAGCGAGTGAGTGATTATAGTGAGTGTGATTATAGTGAGCGTGTGATTATAGTGAGTGTGTGATTATTGCGAGTGTGAGATTACAGTAATTGTGTTATTATAGTCAGTGTGTGATTATAGTGAGTGTGTGTTAGGAGGTGTGCGTGTGCAGACTGCATCACTGTGTGTGTGTTTATTTAATCACTGACTGATGAACTTCTGTGGTGACAAATTAAACCACACGGCATCAAAGAATGACACCACACACACACACTCAAGAATGGAAGGGGCCGAATTAAATAAAGGGAGAAGGAAAGAAAGAAAAAAAGAAACTCTCTCTCTCTCTAGCAGTAAAGAGGCTTAGGCAGCCTTAATTTCCCGTTCGCCCCCCCCCGTTCGACCTTGTCTCAGATCAAAGTGTGCACTACCTCTGAATTTGGTCCCTCAATTAGATGGATTAGTATCAAATTGAGCTTTGTTTTGCTCCCCGTTGTGACACTGGCGAAGGTGAGAGAGACATGGGGGGGGATTGTGAGACGTCTATGGCACTAGGACAAGGGTTAAAGGGGTGAAAAGCATTATGGAAGTAAAAATGAGGGAGATGGAGAGAAAGAGAGAGATGTGGGGGGTATGAGAAAGGGTTAGGGCACTAGGCTGAGGGTTTGGGGGGGTGAAAGGCATTATGGGGATGAAACAGAGGGAGAAAGGAAAGAGGCCCCCGGAAACAGACATTAATAGGCGGGCAAGAGACATTCCATTGAAACAAAAGGCAGTGTCTCTCTCTCTCTCTCTTTCTAGAAGCAGATGTGAGCCGACTGACTTCATACGAGATGAGAGGAACAACTCGGCACTCATTAGGGCCAAGCTTCAATTAAAACCCTGACTCTCGGCCCCTACAAAGAGCCCGCTGCTGTGTGTGTGTGTATGTGTGTGTGTGTGTGTGTATGTGTGTGACTGCATGCAGCCTTCACTAGAGAAGAGTTTGTAAATTGGTGTAAATCTGTTGGCGACTCTCAGTGTCTCATTTTAGCTTCGACACACAAAGGAACTGAAACACAGGCGAATAAACAGATGTAATGATGTAAACTAGATTAAAATGACTTATCAATGTTTCTCCCAGACAACTCTTTAGATTTTACAACAATACAGATGTAACGTTTATGTTTATAATGTACATTCTATTGTCATGGTCGCGGCAGAGGTAGGACACAGGCGCAAGACGTTTTAAACATAGAACATTTATTAAGCAAACATAAACCAGCAGTACATAAACCCGACGAGACATGGAACGAAACGTAACATACACCAATCCAAGACAAACTGGACGGAGAACATGAGGGCTTAAATACATACACTGATTACACACAAACGACACACAGGTGGACAGGATCACATCATGGAACAAGGGCAACTAAACAGAAACAACAGCGCGTGGTC
>JAOUQW010000049.1:3924494-3934512 GCA_028565825.1 Olivaichthys viedmensis | reverse complement strand
GTTATCTCAGATAACTCAATCCTGCTATACTGATCCAGTTCTCAGGTGCGTTTGAAGAACCTAATTAGCCCGTTTGAAGTTATCACGATTAGTAAATCTGGCATACGTAATTTTATCTTGGATTTGTTAAGCAAACAGGGCCCAGATTCCATGTGCTTCTGTTTTGGTTTCATTTTCAGTCTGCCCCCTTTATGTTCATTGGTTTTCATCTTCATTACCTGTCATCCTTCTCACCTGTGTCTAGTTAATTCTGGTGTATATATTTCTGCTTTGTGTGTAGTTTTATCACGTGTTCTTGTTGGTTTCTTTGTATTGCACATTGTCACATCCACACCTGTCAGTCAAGACTACGCTTCCCAGAATCCCCCGCTCACACTCGCATCACAATCACCCAGCTTCTGTTCACACGCACCTGTCCCTAATCCTAATCACACTGGATCACACACACCTGTTTCTAATCACATGCTGCCTATATCTACCCCAGTCCCACAAACAGTCAGTGCTAAGTGCTAAGTCTTGCTCCAGTTCTTCTGCGACATTACTACAAGCATTTATCCAGCGATTTCCTGTGTATGACATTGAACTTGACTACCGATTACCGACCCTTCCTGCTCCTCTGATATCCCGTTTGCTGTTCGCCCGAACTACTGCCTGTCCCCCGTTTATGAACCAGCCTCGCTCTCTAAACCTGTCTGCCCTGTGCAAACCTGCTCGAAGCCTGCACTTGCATTCACCGTGTCCCGAGCCTGACACACATTCGTTTTTAGTTTTGTTTTGCTATGTTTTATTTCACTTTGTTTGTGTTATATTTTTATTTTCTTAGGCATGATTTACAATGTATTAAAAGTCTATGCACGTGGTGCTGGAACACTTGTTTTTGTTATGATTTTTAGGGGTCCATGCACCTAGTGATAGTGCCTTTAAAGCAGTGTCAGACTCCAATCCTGGAGGGCCACGGCACTGCAGAGTTTAGCTTTCTCTCTTATTTAACACACCTTATTCAACTCATCAGCTAATTCCCAAGGTCTTCATGGGCTGAATTTGGTGTATTAGAAGGGGGTAACCCCAAATCTCTGTACGGTTGTGGCCCTCCATGACCTGAGTTTGACACATGTGCCTTAAGGAATACTTTTTATTTATGGGTAACTCATTTGATTACACAGTAAATCTAAATAAAATGTTTTCTCAAATTCTTCTCAAATAATTTTTTGTAAAATTCTGAAAAATTACATACATTTTCATACTTTCCTAAATATATATGTTATAATAATGATTGATAAAATGACAGTTAAAACCTTTATAAAAATAATGAAATCATTGTCTGTTTTTCTGAAAATTTATAATATAGCATTTTTGCTGTTATTGTCCGTTTTCCTGAAAGGTTACTTACCGTAATATTTTACGGTGTATCTGTCAATTTTCCAAATGGCAAATTACTGTAATTTAATGTTTTTCTGCTGGCACCCCTGCTGCCAGTCTTTTGACCGTTTTTTTTGAACAGTGCAGGGTACAGTTCTCCGACTCCTCACCACAGCGTACATGGCACTGGTGCTACCAGAGCTGCAAGCGTGCTGATTGTGTGTGACGTGTTGGCATTGGCCATCAAAAGGACCAAGAGCAGTAAAACACACAGCTACAACCTTTGGAGGACTCTACTGACCATTTCTGACCATTTCCAATTTGTACTTTTTTCTTTTATTTATAGAGGAGAAAACAGATGATGACATAATGCCAACAGCACAAATCATACAATTATATAGCAATAACATCTTTGCTGACAGCTGACAACGTTAGTATTATTCTTTTCTTTAAAAAAGAAAAGAAAAAAAATCCCCCCCCATCCCAGGTCTTGGTGTTTAAAAAAAATTACATTCTTTGGAACTTTATTCTCTGTAATTTTAAAATTGATTAACCTCCAGGGGAAATATGCATCCAGGGGAGTATGTAAGTGATTATAATACTCTATAAAAGTAGTGAGATCGGCATTGTAATAACAACACATGAACAGATGAAGATTTTATGGTTTGTTAACACAGTAATGGCGTTGATGCAATTAAGTCTGATGGTGTTATTAGACTTGGTAAATAAAACAGTTCACTTATCATACAGGAAAACAATAGGTTGGTAATTGATGCAGCTGATTACACTTCGTTAATGAATGCCTCTGCTTTTGGACGTGTGCAGAACCTATAATTGCATCCATCCATATGTATTCAAAGCTTGGCTGGGAAGAGGCTGAAGCTGTAGCTGGCTTGCCTTTAATTGCCAGCTACACGATTTGTTCTGTATTCTGGTGGATCTGAGCAATGAACGGGCACAGGAGAGCACATGGTGTTTTTAATCCATTGTTATTTTCCACCCACCTTCATATATCCCTACTGGCCAGTCTCTGTGTTTGTTTACTGGCAAGTGACGTTTCGGAACTGATGCCTCATACTAACTACACTGTCAGCTGTCATCTTGATTTGCCACACTCATTATTAAGATTAGGTTAAATCTTTCACTTAGTACCGGCTAACTGTGACAATCACATTGATGTGCACAATAATTGTTTTCATAACACTTCTGTCATACCGTGTAGATAACGGCAGCAGATAATTACATTCTTAAAGACTTGTGTAGGGGAGGGGTGCACAGCACAACTTACGTTTACGAAATGTTTTTCCTTGAGATGTATGCTATAACATATTTCTACTAGAGAGGATTCCAAATACCCAAACTTACATACTGTTTCTTTAACAAAGTGGTAGATAAATGTTTGGACAGACCAAAAGTAGTATAAATCTAGATCTTTGTGAGCACCAAATCTGGGACAGCAGAATTAAGTTAGTTGTGAAGGAGACATTGCTGATATCACTGACTAATACAAGAGTAAAGATGTTAACCATTCCTTATTTCATAAATCACATTTTAATTGATTTAATATACTGAGTATGTATGACTCATTTAGAATGAACCTAGGCTCAATAAATATGATGTGTATTTGATTTATATTTACTTTATTATTGGAGAGAAGAGTCAAATAATAACAGTCATGCCTTGTTATAGTTTTTCTAAATTAGCTACTGCTTAGAGAAAGCTTGCTCCTACTATCCTGTATCCCAGAATATGTATACTATGGTGCCACTGTGTTAAATACAGGACATCATAATGTTACATCCATATAACGATCCATATAAGGGCTTATGGAATATATATAGAGTCGTTTGAGAGTTGTTTACAGACACACCAACACTAATGGAGCTTTCCTTAATTCTCAGTTTATCACTTTATGATACTTTCATGTTTGTTCACACAGCCACCTCGTTCAGAAGACCTTTCAATCATCTGCTTTACCAGTGGGACTACAGGTAAGTTGACATTAGTGACAGTCAGTGTTCGAATTATATTGAAACTTCGGCATGTCCTACCGCAGGGCATTAGTGGATGCAAAAGTTTACGTGACACTACTCTTCTTATTATGCCTGTGTGTTACAATTCACATGCTTTACAGTGAATCATAGTAATTTTGGCAAGAAAGTAGCGTAGTAGTGTTTTACACTTTTCAGAGTGAAAAAAGGCGGAAATAGGCCGGTTCACTGTTTACTGTAGGCTAATAACCAGAAAAGGTAATATAAATTCTAGACACAGAGCGCCAGATAGGAACAGCATATAGCCAGTGGTGTAGTTGGAAAGGAACTGGTGGACGGGCCTGGAAAAACGTTAACAGGCACCTATGTTTAAGTATAGTAGTACTAGTACTAGTACACTTTTGCACCCTGCATAGTGCACTTCATGCCTTACCATTAACCATTCGTTACGCACACAAGCCTACAATGGGAACACCTGTAACAATTAACACATGTACAACATGTAGCATTGACTGCAACTAGTCCATCAGCAAAACAGCACAGCACATTGTAATTTAAAAAATAACGCACATTGGCGCTGCTGCGCACAAATATGAGAGAGAGAAAGAACAGTGATAAACCAAAAACTAAAGTTGTCTATATCAATCATTCGACCTGGCCAGCAGAGATGTTTTTCCCACACCACTGTCTCCCACCAGGATTGTCTGCGGAGGAAAAGTGAGAGAGAGAGACATAGACAGAGAGAGAGAGACAGAGAGAGAGAGAGAGACAGACAGAGAGAAGGGGGGAAAGCAGAGAACACCACAGAGAGCTATAAAGTAGACATAACTAGATATACAATAGAGTTGCCCAGGAATTGTCCTGTATATTATCTATAATGAGTTCAGCACAATTCATTAAGTTCTCTGCTCTAAAACACCTGATTTCACTTATCGGTTCATGGTCAGTTTTGGTAGGTGTGTTGGTTTTGGGCAGGGAAATCACTAAACTGGGCTGGATTCCTGACCACAGCAGGGTGGACAGTCTATCTGCTGTGACGAATGGAAAATTGGACGTTAAATGTAGTAAGTCAAGGTGACTGGAAAATAATCTTGAAAAATGTTTCAGCACTCATCCAAGGGTCCAGAACTAATGAAGGAGCTCAGACAAGTGGCAAAAAATGACCTTGGCATTTTAAAATATTTGACGTTTCAAAATGATCTGAGCTTGGTATTCCCAAAAGCAATGCTGCACAAAGATCAGTGTTAAATGCTAAAGCGAGCATCACTTTGAAAAATCTTACTACCATGTAAGATGATCTTAAATTTATGATGCTTTTAGGAAACTGGGCCCTGGATGACTAATAACCATTATAAAGGTCAAAGTAATGATTAACGGCTAAGTAAAAGCAGTGAACACAAAGGGACATGGGCACAACAGGCACTATAAATACACAGGCAGCGATGACAAAACAAGATAACTTGTTATGACAGATGGTGAGGGCTGTGAAATATTTATGAAGATTTAGAAAGGCTTTAGTAACTCTCATACTCAACAATGTGCGCTTAAAGCTGGCAGAATTGGGACACTATAGACACCGCCAGCTTATTAATGAACCGGAGCTTAAGGGTTTAAGTGTGTACCATGAGCAGAGTGTCTGAGGAGATAAGGGGAATTAAACAGTAACAGAAAACACACTTCATGCACATGGTGTGAAATCCAGTTTAGGCCTCAGATGTGCTCAAATTGGCCTCTTCTCCACCATATAGGGCCAACAGGTTATTACGGCTGGTTATTAAGACTCCTGTGCACGGTTGTGGGTGTTTTTCCTCCATCTGGTAAAAAGTTCGCCCTATCGTCGGGAGATTGTGAGTCGAATCCTGACGATGCCACAGCCATCCATGGCTGGCAGTCTAAAAAAAAAAATTGGCTCTGCTCTCTGGTTGGGAAGGAGGGCATTACTCTCTCCACCGTCGATTAGAGCGACACTCACCAATAATGGCCGTCTCTTAGCTGATGTATACGGAAGAGGGTTGTTAGCGTCTCCTCCGAGCGTGTTCAGCTGCTCTGTGACGTTGCATGAGCAACAAATCGAACAGATGCGGTCGCTTCACGTGTCCTGGGGGAAGCATGTGTTATCCCTTCCCGGATAGTAGCTGTTGTGCAATATGGATCAGCTAGCTAGTGGATAATAATTGGCATTGTTTAAACTGGAAGAAAATGGGCTAAAAACGTGACAGTTTTTGTCGCTCCCCAATTTGTAACTGTATGACTTTTCTGCCTGTTGAGAACAATCGTTCCATGCACCAACATTTTCTCTGAGCCAAGAGTGCACTGAAAGAGGAAGTAAAATGACACCAGGTGGGGTGCCACAAAAGTGACGCAATTGTAAAACGAGTCAGCAAACACTTCTGCTGCATTGAGCCCTTCATCCAAGTGTAGTAAGGAAACCCTGCTTGAGTTTAAACACTCCATGGCAAACTGCGTCCAGGTGGAAATGCATTTGAAATGGTTACTCTCCGTGCACAGAACCATCCAGTCCTGCAGTAGAAAAGAAGCTTTTGTGTCAAAAGGTCTAAAAGGTTATTCCTCTAATCATAATATTAATAGTTGTGTTCTTCCACCTCTTTTTTTCTCCATGCATGCAAACCATTTAAACATTATTAAATTGATGGCACACATTGTTTTTTTGTTTTTAAATGTTTTTTAAAATTGAGTCTAAATTTATCAGTCAGTTATGCTTACTGGAGACGGAAAAGTTATTCAGTTGTTGATTATGGGTAAATTGATGAATGGATGGATGGATGAATATGGTTTATTTAAAGAATATTATGATGGATGAATGGATAGATGAATGGGTGGATACATTTGATTAGGTATTCGATTAAATTAAATTTTATTTGTATAGCGCTTTTAACAATAGACAATGTCACAAAGCAGCTTTACAGAACTCCGGATGTAGATCTAGATCCCTAATGGAGCAAGCCAGAGGCGACAGTGGAAGGCAAAAACTCTCTGAGACGACATGAGAAAGAAACCAGACTGAAAAGGAAACCCATCCTCTTCTGGGTGACACCCGATAGTCAGAATTTGATAAAAGAGTCATTATCATCAGTCAATAGAGAAGTGGCTATTTTCCCCAATAAGGCCTTATTAATAAGAACAAGGGAGTGCAACTGACAACAAGTGGCTAGTGAAGTCCAACACACCTTCCTTTACATTTCACATTAATGCATGTACATTCTGTCATAGCATGAAGGCAGTATGAAACAATGAAGCTAAAAGTTTTAGGAAATAAGATTGTGCATTCCCATAAATAATATTCCCTTAATCTAAAACTGAAAAAGGCGGCACGCTTCCTCAGTTTCCTTGGGATTAAAAGATTAATTGGCTGTTCATGTTAAAATCCAGAATTCGGCTACTGTGACTGTTTCATAAAGCTCCAGTTGGAAATCACTGCAGCTTCCAGACTGCTTTTTTTAACTACTGCAACGGCAAAGGCTTTAAAATTAGAACAACGCTTCTACAATGTACCAAATGTAGATTTTTTTTCATGCTCGCAGTTAATACACCTAGAGCTGTTTTTGCTATCTCTGAGCATGCCTTCAAGGCAACTGAATGAATCAACACTTGGAAATAATTCTGACCTTCACACTTTTTATTTCACATAGTCAGGAGTTTTTTTTATCATCCTCGAGGCCTTCAGCCTCACACTCCTCCACTCGTATTAATGTTCACACATGCTCAACTTGACAGTGCCACGTCATCCAGCACCATGCCGGAGACTGAAGATGCGGTTGCCTTGACAACAGCAAGTCTCAGGCGAGCGTGGCCCTCCCCTTCCCCTCCTCCTCATGACAGGAAGTAATTAGGCGGAATCAGCACAGATGCTCTGAAATTTGTCAGTGTGAAGCAAATCCATTATATGAGCTCTGTTTTACTGTATGAACAGTTTGCTTGGATATCAGAAAACATTGGTGAAAGTACAACAATCATTTTCTGATCTTAGAGGAACAAAGTTGTCTGAGTACAGTTGTGATGTGCATTATGAAGATGAAACTTAATTAAACATTATTATATAGCTAGAGATTACATAATATATAATTAGCTAAAAAATGAACACAAGAGAGGAAATTCAAATACACAAAACTAAAATAAAAGAGGTGCGCAGTGTTAAAAAATACTGTGCACAGTGGATGATTGGATCCTCTGAAATATGCCATCTTTTCCTTCTAGCGACCAAAATGAGGGGGATGGTTGAATAAATAGAATTTATTTACAGAATTATATGATGGCTGGTTGGATGGATGGATAGATAGGGTTTATTTACAGAATTATATGATGGCTGGTTGGATGGATGGATGGATGGATGGATAGATAGGGTTTATTTACAAAATTATATGATGGTTGGTTGGATGGATGAATGGATGGATGGATAGATAGGGTTTATTTACAGAATTATATGATGGCTGGTTGGATGGATGGATGGATGGATAGATAGGGTTTATTTACAGAATTATATGATGGCTGGTTGGATGGATGGATGGATAGATAGGGTTTATTTACAGAATTATATGATGGTTGGTTGGATGGATGGATGGATGGATGGATGGATGGATGGATAGATAGGGTTTATTTACAGAATTATATGATGGTTAGTTGGATGGATGGATGGATAGATAGGGTTTATTTACAGAATTATATGATGGTTGGATGTATGGATGGGTTTATTTACAGAATCGTACGATGGATGGATGGGTGAATGTCATTTATTCAACAAATTATATGATATATGGATGGATGGGGAAATGGATGGATGATAGAGGGGGTGAATTTGATTTATTTTAAGAATGTATTTAAGGACAGATGGATGGATGAAAGGATGAATACGATTTATTTTAAGAATTTAATTGGATGGGTGGTTGAATGGATGGATAGATCAATGGAAGTCTCATCCTCAGACGCTCTCCAATATCTTTTGTACACTTTTCTGGCCACAAGCTTTAGAATCTTAAAGGGCTCTCTGCACTTCCGTGTATGCGCACTTTCGTACGTTGGTTTACAGCGAAAACAACCTTTTGAACACGGTGACACACTGAGCTTTTTGGCGGAAGATATCGTCACTAGATTGCAAAAAGTCCCATCTTTAAAACTTATTCGAGAGTTTTGTCTGAAACAGTTAATGGTTGGCTGTCAGTTAAACGGCCTCTTCCTTTTAAAAAGTAGATGGTTCTTGGTCATGTTTATTGAGAAAATGTCGTGAGACTTGATGGATGGATATGATTTCTTTTAAGAATTATATGATGGATGGGTGGATTGATGGGTGGGTGAATATGATTTATTTAAAGGATGTATGGATAGATGGATGGATGGATGGATGGATCAGAAAAGCTGCTTAAACAGAACTTCGATATCCACATTCTTCTGATGATTCATTTTAATGTTACACAATCACACAACATCTGACTCATGCCCTTGCGTTCAGAAAATAAGTTTTCCTCCAGCAATATGCACGGAATTACATTACACATGATGCAACTTTATAAGAATGGACTGTAGTCCATGTAGTCAGTTATGTAACACTGTGCTATCCACAGTTGAGCCCTACACATCATCCATCCTCTCCCATCAGACCTGCACTAGTGGACACGCATTTTGAAAACCCCCAGAGATCGAACCCGAGTGTATGACCAAATTTTTCTTCTGCTTCCAGCCCTATACAGGCCACCACTTACGCTAGACAACCTTTATGCTAACCAAAGTACAGACCACAGTGTCTGAAGCTGCAGGTACATTTGCTAAGCAATGCAAATGTATTGATTTCATCAGTTTAAAAGCTGTACAACAGAGACATTAATATAAGCTATAACACGTACACAAGATGAAATGCGAATGGTTTTATGTCTAGCTGAAGAAACTAACTCAATATGACATATGCCTGAGTGCAAACAATACTGATCATCTGCACTGATCCTTCTGGATTGTGCACTGATGTAAAGCACACTGTAGCTTGCATCCATCACTGATTTTAATGAATTAAGCAGAAACAGAAGAATCGAGCAGTGCATACAAGAACGAGGCAGTTACTATGCATTACATCTAAAGAAACAGAGGTACGACATGAGCTCTACTTTATCTATGGGTGGACTGGCTCTAAACCAGTGTTTTCTCATTCCTTTTCAATCTTTTCCTGCTCAAACACACTCATTTAAACCACCATGAATGGCTTGTTAATGGAGTGATGACTTGAATTACAGGTGTTGTACCCTACAGTGCAGCGAGACGCCGGCTGAGGGTTTGGAAAACCGCTCTAAAACAAACACCCGGGTTCGCACATGTTAACACACTTTATATAAAACTCACATACACACACACACATGCTGTAGTATCTAGAAATACTTGCTAGTTTCATTTCTAAAAACACACAATAGCAAATGTGAGGGAGCAAAATGATCATATATGCAAAGAAAATATACGTGGAAATAGCCACTATTACGTATACAGTACACATGTGGACATACAGTAAATATATTTGCAATATTAGCACCAAGATATCACATATTTTGCAGATATTTTTTTATTCATTTTTTTTCACTGCAAATAGACATTTTGCCCATCCTGCTGCTGCTGGGACACTTTCCCCAGTCAATATTGTTTACAGACATTTTACAGACTACCCCATTTAATAA
>JAOUQW010000049.1:3891211-3911938 GCA_028565825.1 Olivaichthys viedmensis | reverse complement strand
TCTGTGTTGATGTTCTGTTCCCTGTCACGTGAGTCATGTTAAATGTTACCAGCTGTTCCTCGTCTGTCTTCCCTTGATTCCCCCGTATTTAAATACCCGCTTGTTTCAGTCCTGTGTTGTCTTTTGTTTTGTGTGTTAGCACGCCTGTCACGGCGTGTCCTTGTTATTCTGTAGAGTTGGTTATGTGTCCCAATAAATATATATATTGTGCAAAGAGGCTTCGCAATTGTGTCCTAAGTCCAGGCTATGCAAACCGTGACAGAACAGAAGACCCAAAAGAGAACACAGCAAGCCGCCCATGGTGGTGGCCGCAGACTTGAGAGGCATGCGCCGAGAGCTCGAGGAGCATAGGAGGCGGGTGGACGAGATCAGCGCCCTCGCGGTAAAGATCACCGCACCAGGAAGGTGCGCCGCAACCGCGGAAACAGCGCGCTTGTCCGAGATCCTCCAGAAGAGCGTTGAAAGGCAAGCGCTGCTCAACATCTTGGCAGCTGCAGTGTCATTGCTCCTCGCGTCGCATCAGTTCGTCCCTCCCTCCGCACCTCAGAGCACGCCACCGGAGCCGATCGACTCCGATCCAACCCGGAGCATTACCCTCCCAAGAGCGGAGGAAAAAATCTGATGATGATGATGATGGCCGCTGAGGCCGTTCCTGATGCCGCGGGAGGCGTGGCCGAACTCTGTGACGTCGCAGGAGGCGTAACCCAGTTCCCCAACGCCGCAGGAGGCGTAACCCAGTGCCTCGATGCCGCAGGAGGTGTAGCGGGGCTCCCTGACGCCGCAGGAGGCGTAACCCAGTGCCCCGATGCTGCAGGAAGCGTAGCGGGGCTCCCTGATGTCACAGGAGGCGTAACCCAGTTCCCGACGCCGCAGGGGGCTCTCTGACGCCGCAGGAGGCGTAAGCCAGTTCCTCGACGCCGCAGGAGGCGTGGCGGAGCTCCTTGATGCCGCAGGAGCCGTAAGCCAGTGCCTCAACGCCGCTGGAGGCGTGGCGGGGCTCCCTAACGCCGTAGGAGGCGTAACCCAGTTCCCTGACACCACGGAGGGTGGCCCCTGGGTGTCCGACACCATCCTGTCTCCCCCTGAGCATGGGGAGGACGTCATTGCTCCGCTCCTGGGCTTTGGGGACGGCGACGCCGCTCTGCCTCCCGATACCGTGGTGGGCGGCCCCATGGTGTCCGACAGGGACGTGGACCAGCTGGCGGAGCTCTTCCGGGAGCTCTCCATCTCTGGGTGAGCGCCGACAGGGGCCCACGCTGTGGGCGTCACTGCACCGCCCCCGGGCTTCAGGGGTGGTGACGAGGCTCCACCTCTGGCCGTTCTCGCTTATTTTTAGATTTAAAATAACAAAAAAAATTATCAGAAACTATTTTGTTCCTATATTGGCATATATTCGTTTAATTGGAATCAATAATTGTGATTTCAATATTGAAATTCAATCATGTTTGCCTTTATTGATCAGCCCTAATATATTTTTTTTAAATGACTCAAGTAACTATAAAGCAAAATGATCATTTTAATTCCATTTCCCAGCAGCAACATCGTTGCGTCGCTACTTTTTTAAAGTTGAGTAGCTTGTTAGTAGTTGGCTGTTTTATTGAGTAGCCTTAATAAATGCTAAATCTTTTCGGTTTCATAACGTACACAATATACTGTATATTTTAATCAAGCGTGTGTTTCTGGTCAGTTGGTTGGTAGAACAATTAACTTGAGGTTACTGGCTGCCTCTATTTTGATCCAAAAACTGAGAAAAGCTTTTTTCTCTATCGGGTCAGATTAACGACATTCACTGAATAACCTGTTTGTTCACTGGGTTAATATCCAGGTGTCTTATTCGGATTTCTTGACATAATGGCTTTAATCTGATTTAAGATACCATAGATACCGTAAGATATAGTAGTAACTGCCGAAATGAGATAATTACTGGATTATGCGTGTGCATGTAAACGCACTCATGGAGTAATGAAACTCCAGATCAAAACTCCTACTGTGGGGTTGTGCATTTTTCTAACCGCTAGTCCAAATTGGCAGGCCATGCCAACTGTAAACGGGGATCAGTACATAGAATCATCCCCTTGATAACAGAGAAGCATTTGATATGGCTCATTTCTAAAACAAATGAATACTTTTACCAAGTTTTGCAAAGTTGGTACCAGATTCTGATTCAAGCTTGTGTTGTGTCAGACATGGCTAACAGCAATCAGATCTGTGTTTAAATCATGAATTGCGCTAGTTTGACATGACAGTTGTAGACTACTGCTTTGAATTTCTGCCAGTTACCAGTCATTTAATAAACTCTGTGACCCCTTCCTCAGATGGCGAGAGAGAGAAAACACTCATTAAATGCCATGGCTGCACATTCTTAGTGTTGGGAGAGACAGAACTTAACGCTAAGCCTCGTGTCTGCTGAACTTTCCCAGGAACACAGACACCAACACCCACCATCTCCGTCTGTGCTGTTCACCCCTCCTGCATGCACATTACCTTGATTGACAGCAAGAGACATAATTAAAGGAATACTTCAGCCAAGTATGGTCATTTGGGTACTAATAAATGATTATGTGTTTGGCAGAGGTCACGGCAGCTACCTTCCATTCGCCATTAGCCATGATACCTAACAAGATACCACGGCAACTGCTATACTAAATGACGAGGGGGCTTATTTATCAAATGTTTCAAAGTATGACTAGTGATCCTCAAACCAGATTTTACCTTTCATATGTTTAACAATATGAAGTGCACAGTTGACTTGGTCATAAGGTTGAAGTGCAGATTGTACTCTTTAATTTGAACATATTTAAATATATATATTGGGTAAACCATATAAGATTACTGCCCGTTTTATACGCCCCCTTTTTTAGGGGCCCATAAATAATTGAACAGTTGGCTGCTTAGCTGTTTATCAGTCGTCTGTGGGTTGTTGCATCATTAGTTCTTGCACAGGAGAGCTAATAAAATGTCTAGCATTGATTTTAAATGTGGCATCTGCATCTGGAGTCTGTTGCCGTTGGCTCTCAACATAAGGACTTGCTAATGATCCGAAGCTTACCACCTCATCTGTGAAACATTGTGGCATAGACATGAACTATGAGGTGTGAACAGAACTACTCAGACACAACCAAATACCTCAGATTTCAGTGCCTTCATCTAGCAGCAGGACAATAATCACAATCATACCGCAAAAGGATCTGTTCAGGGCCAAATAAGGGACATGACCTGCACCACATCGAGCATGTATTTTACTACAAAAGAAAAGACTGAAGGCAAAAAGCCCCAGAAAACAAGCAGAAAAGGAAAATATATAGTGCACTATGTAATGTCTACAATACCATTATGTTATACTCTTTGTAGTGAGCATATATAATTAATAGGAATCCATTTGGGATTTGGCCTAACTGTATGTTGGAGGGGCTTAAATAATAAAAACATTTTTTTTGTTTAATGTGGATCCCAGGTAGCCTTAGAAAATCTAGCTAAATATCAGCCACAAGAAAACATTACTGTGGGTAAATAATAATGAATCTGTATCAATAAGGTTTATGATCAAATTATGATATTAACTATCATTGCCAAATTGTGATATAGTGTAGTCAGTCTGTCTCTGGTTGCATACAATTACAGGCTCATTAATATTCAAATGCATTAAAATACAAAGGTTTTTAAGTAAGAAAAATACAAATGATTTTTAAATGAATTTTAAAATCACAGACTTGCGAACAGGAACCCTTTTTTGTACCATATAAAATGTGGTATATAGGTTATAACAATCTGGCCACACGGCTTTGTTTCCTTGAAATGATGGGATTATGTATTAAGGGCAATATTTTTTAAATTATTTATCCAAAATAGTTTTAAAATGACTTGATTTCAAATTACTCTCAACAGCTGACTTTAATTTAAAGTCCGCTCAAGTACAGAACCAAAAAAACCACGAACCAAAACAACAAAAATTCCTTACAGACTATGTGTGAGATCTTATCCTAGTTCAGCATTCCTTGTATGAACAGACAGTATATATATAGACCTGAGAAGCTCCTGCCTATTAAGCCATTTCAGCATGTTTTCATCACACTGAACTCCCGCCTTGGTAATTAGGGCAAGTAGCTTTAATTAGCTCCAGCACTCATTGTTTTAAACTGCCTAAACAGATTAGACCTGTATTAATATATCCAATCCCACATGATTAATCCTCCCGGGGCTCAGTAAAAAAGAAGCGTCACTAATGTGCCCTCATAATTAGTCTACACAAGGATCAAGTAATTTGGGGACTGAGCTGGAAGATGGACAGGACTGGGTGAAATATGCATCTCACTCAGAAGTGTGTGTTCGTTGTCTGACTCAAAAGCCGTTACCTTGAATATCAATGTGCCTGTGTGTTTATTTTGAACTGCACATTAAATCATGTTCTGCTTTTCTTTTGTACATACTGCTGCTTGAACAGTTGCATTTGCATCCACGTTCTGGTGATTATACCATTCTGTCTGAACAAACTGTATGGGCTTATATACACTCTTAGAAAGAAAGGTTAAATCTAGCAACCCAGAGGTTCTTTGTTTTTCTCTCTAGAGAGACCCTTAAAAGTTCTACAAGAGTGTTTCCATATCAGAGAAGCTAAGACCTCTTAACTGCCCTTGAGGAACTCCTTTTTCAAAGAGTGTATTTTGAGAACGTATATATAAGTCCACTCTAATCTAGAATGCTTAGCTAGTGTTAATTTAATGTATGCGTTAAAAAGAATGTTGCAAAGTTTGCTGGCTAGTTTCCGTTAAATGGGCCTCCCGAGTGGTGCAAGTGGCCCTATTGTCCAGAGATCACTAGTTCGAGCCCCGACGATGCCACAGCCATCTGGGAATCCAAGAGAGCGTAATTGGCCCTGCTCTCTGGGTGGGAGGGATGGCATTACACTTTCTCTCCTGTAGATCAAAAGTGACAGAGAGAGGAGAGAACTAGCTAGTGGGTGGGAATTGTCAATGACTAAACTGGGAGAAAATGTTTAGTCATACACATTAAAACATCTTTCACATAAAAGATGGAAACCTGCCTGCTGTGTATATAGTTCAAAACAGAATTAAGTGCTTAATGAGAGTTTCTTTTAAATGGTTTTTGGTGTACATTCTTAGAAAAAGGGTATTTTTCATGGGTATTTTTCGGTTGAGGGATTTTAGCTTCCTAAATGGGCTCCATTCAGAACCAGTTTTATAAGGGTTCTGCATAGAACCTTTCAGGGTTCCTTTAAGGGCCCCCAGAGGGACATAGCAAAGAACCCACTGGGGTGTTAGATTTTTTTCTAAGAATGTATTAGTGCTTCAAAACGCACTGTGACCATTATGCATAGTTCACAGACAGAGGCTACTTCAAAGATCTGACCAATGAGCGTTTATTTTCTCTGTTTTCCTGTACATAGATTGTGTGGGTGCAGTAAGCCACAGGCATGGCGTTGGTCCAGTCCCTCCCAGTGACTACTGACTACCAATCTCCAGGCCTGGAGAGCCATAGGCACCGCTCCTCTCCGGTTTCACCACCCTCTCTCGGGGGCATGGGTTCCGTAAGCAGTATGATCCCCAGCCACACTGCGTACCACGGGCGGAACAACCTGGAGGTCACGGCTAAGCTCCATCGGGGTACACCGGGCTCAGGACGGCTCCTCTCGGATTCCTCACATCAGGGTGTTTTTGGAAGTCGAACACCCTCAAGCAAGAGGAAGGCCATCGCAGTGCGAGGGAAAGGAATTGGCGGGCGATCATATTCGCATGAAGACCTGATCACCGACTGGAATGATAACTGGTTGGATTTGAGCCAGAGTGGAGGAGAGATGGGAGTGGATGGGCCACCTAAACTGGTGCCTGTGTCTGGACAGTTAGAAAGGGTGAGTGCTTTTTAAAAGAGGGTCCAAAAGTCTGAGTTCACTATCAAAAATTAGGGATGGGCATACAATTCTTGGTAGTGGATTTTTGATAGTGAACCATATTATATGCATGTGTTTAAGTTGTTTGGCTTATAGAGTGAGTACCTACAGTGGTGTTGAATTCAGATCTTTGCATTGATCTGTCTTCTAAACTATCTAAATTAATACAAAATTATGCATGATGCTCCTCTTCTGGCTCATCCACGTTACTTTATGATGGCATTTGTCGGTGAAGTAAGTCCTTTTGTGCTTTGCAGAATGTTCAGCAGGCCATCATCCGACCAACAGCCTTCAAGCCTGTGGTGCCAAAGAGCAAAAACTGCATGCAGTATCTCTCGCCACAGCTAGGGGGAGGCCTATCGGGGAGCCAGGGCAACCTCAGCCTGCTCTCTCCAGAACAGGACACCATCCACCCAGTAACTACAGAGCGACGCAGCTCCTACAGTGGAGCTCGAAATGGGTTGTTTAGCCAGTCATTCACTTTGACGGACTCGGGACGGAACTCTTTAACCAACCTTCCTGCGTACAATGGCCCCGTCTATAGCTTAAACCAAACAGAAGCTAGCAAGCCTGTGCTTAGCCATGGACACTCCAATTCAGACAGTGGACGTTCGTCATCCAGCAAAAGCACGGGGTCTCTGGGAGGTCGCAGCCAACCGGGCATATCGGACATGGGATCTAGTGGACCCTCCCCTCCACCTATAGAGGCCTATGAGGCCATTGTAAGAGACTTAGAGGAAAAATTAAGGGAGAGAGAGCTGGAGCTGCAGCACCTGAGAGAAAACCTGGATGATAATGAGGTGGCTATTTGTCAGGTTAGTGAAGGAATATTTCCATCGGTTCCACAAAAAATCCAAATCCCAGAGCGGACAATTGCGTAGTGTAGGAAGAGAGTATCTAATGTAATTTGTAATGGATAGGCTTGGCAGTCTTTCAGCTGGAATGTTAGATTGGAAAAGTACTTGATTTAAAAACAAGAGTAAGCACCAGGATGCTTCACCCAGTGCCAGCACAAATGATCTCAAATCACTCAAAAAATAGGCCCAAGTTCTTAACCATAAGGAACATACGAATCACTATGAAGAAATAACCACAACCACTTCTATGATTGGTCACTTTTGTTCATTCTTGTTGGCAGGTGTATGAGGAGAAGCAGAAACGCAGCGAGCTGGAGATGGAGGAACTGCGACAGAGCTGTGCCACTAAAATGCAGAAGGCATCGCAGAAAGCCCAGCGGGCGCAGCAGCTCCTGCAGTTGCAGAACTTCCAGCTTCAGCAGGAGAAGAAGAAGCTGCAGGAGGACTTCACCCAGCTCCTGCAGGAACGCAAGCGGCTCGACGACCGCTGTGCCTCCTACGAACGGGAACACACACAGCTGGGACCCAGACTTGAAGAGACCAAATGGGAGGTGAGAGGAGTGAGAAACTCAGTTGAGTTTCCTGTTGAGTTTAGATAGATAGATAGATGTACTTTATTGATCCCAAGGGGAAATTTGGGCACTACAGTAGTCAAACAAAACACAAGACATTAAATACACAGAATAAATACACCTAAATTCCCATACTACACATATTTACACATACACACAGTGCAAAGATGTCAGTGCAGAGACAACATCGACTGAAACATTCACCTTCATACACAGTTTTGTGTGAAGGAACAAGTTCCAAGTTTAGTTCCAAGTCCAGTGTAACGAATGTTATCCAGATAACTAACATATCTGACTTTTAGAGCCAAATATTTTAGATTAGGGAAATTAGTATTTTAGATCTCAGTCAAACAATGGTGAAAGAGAAAACCAGCCAGAGGTAAAACATACTACAAACAATGAACAGTGAACACTGATCAGAGAGCATAGCCAGGCTGGAACCATGAGCTGGAACATTACTTAGTTAGGGTCATGTGTGGGACAGGACAGGAGAGGAAACAAGGATGGTACTGGAGGCAATAAAGTGCACTGCAAGGATAACCAATTTATGTGAGAGAGCAGTTAAGCTCCTGAAGGCAGGGCTGATCAGAGTGGCAGCAGTAACAGAGGCTGGAGCACAAATAGAGCGACAAAATTAGAGGTAGACAGAGGGAGAGAAAGATGGCCAGAGGAAAGAGGCCAAATCAGAAACAAAGTTTGGTTTGAACTGGGACCAGAGCTAGACTGATGGAGAGCATTGACAGAATCAGGAATAGTGTTGAATCCTTGTTAGCTAGGTAAGGCTTCTTTCTGATTGGAAAACTGGTCTGCAACTGGAGAAGGTCAGGTGTGACCAGGACAGTGGGTGCAGGAACAGGAGCGGAGACAGAGAGAGACATTAAAACTGAAGACGATTCCAGATCTTGGAATCGTTGGAGCCACCAAAGCGGGGACAGCACAGCTGCAGGGAGGTGAGGCGGGAGCAGCAGAAAGCGGTAAAGCAGGGTCTTGCTTTCTAATGCTTTCTGAAAAAAAACCCTCTGTTGTAGGATTCTACATAGAACCTTTAAGAGTTTCCCCAAAGGGACAAACCGAAGAACCCTTAAGGGTGCTAGAGGGAAAGTTTTTTTCTAAGAGTGCAAGCAGGTATGGGTATTGCTTTTAGCAGCAGAATTCTACTATTGTTGAGACCAGTGACACTATAGAGGCTGCAAGCAATAGAGCAGCTATGACAGCAACAGGAACCATGGGTACTTGAGTAGGTGGGTACCTACTGAGGCCACATTAGTGGTGGAACAAGCCAGGAACTCTTGAGTATAGCCTGGGGTAGCAGGCTCAGAAACATAACCAGCCACTGGCAATTAACAGAGAGGCTTAAATGGGGTTAAATCTGTTTCAAAAAGTTTGACAGAAGAATATTATGTTTGAGATGGAAAATCAAAATCTCGAGAGGACAATAGTGAGTTGAGCATGCAGCTAAACCAGAGCACGCTTATCAGCACTGAGCGTGCAAGGCAAACGTCTGTGGAGTTACTCAATAACACATCATGCTATCACTCAGAACATTAACAGCACCCTCCACTTTCAAAACAGGAAACATTGCAACGTTTCTAGCCTGTTAGAGGGTGTCTGAGGGTGTACACCTGTTCAGACTAATAACCACACTACTTCCCATAAAGGCGTTTGGAGGTCTGTTATTTCTTAATGTCGGCTACTAGCCTGGAGGTGTGTCAGTTTGGTGTAAATATTTCACGTCATCCTCTTCCGCTGTGCTCTCCTATACATTCTTAATGATCTCAAAAGCAAGTGTTGGGCAAGCTACTTTAAAATGTAGTTGGTTAAGCTGATAGCTGTTGTTACCCTACAAAAATGTAGCCCAGCTGCATTAAATCTTTTCTTCAGAGAAATGTAGCTAATACACTACAAGCTACAGTACATGGCAAATATAGCTTAACTACGTTCAGGTGTGCCAGTACAAATTTTGGGTCTCCTGACAGGCCTGCCTGCCTGCCCCAGAAAATCTTTGTCCCCTAGGCCCCCTGTCTACTCAGGAATCATCCCCACCTATCCCTCATTTAGAGCACCCAAACTATGTTGCAGCTACATCCATGATTGCAACATGGTCTCATACTTGCAAATTCGTTAAAATTCTCACGTCGTATGAAAAGATACAGAGGTTGAGGTTAGGGGTTAGCATTTGTACCTTTTCTTACGAATTTCAGCCACATCGCCCTCACAAGATCAGGTTGACAATTTGATGTCACATTTTCTGCCACATACAATTAAAAAAGAACAATGCTACCACCTCGCTTCTTTGGATGGTTAATGGTTCTAGCTTACTAAAGTAAGGGTTCCCCCAGGGGAAACCAAAGAATGCTTTAAGTTGCTAGTTGGAGGGTCCAACATTGATCAAAAGTCAAATAATATTTCATTGTGGGCACTGGAGTCATCTTAGTTTGCTATTGTTATTGGTAGTCTGTTATGCACTATGCTCTTTTTAAATGTGTGTCTGTTACATGTGTCTTTATTACAATGATGTCCTCTCATCCCTACCTATGCCCAGGTGTGTCAGAAGACGGGCGAGATCTCTTTGCTAAAGCAGCAGCTGAAAGACTTGCAGGCAGACCTGGCGCAGCGAGTGGGGGAGGTGGTGACCCTGCGCGGGCAGCTGCGGGAGGCGCGTGCCGAGCTTAAGAACAGCCAGAGCCAACTGCAGGAGGCGCACACACACTCGCGCACTCGTGGCCTCGAGCTGGAGGTGTGCGAGAATGAGTTACAACGGCGCAAGAGTGAAAACGAGCTTCTGCGAGAAAAGATGAGCCGCCTGGAGGAGGAACTGACGCGCGTCCGCCAGGCTTTGAGCGACTACGCCGATGCCCCGCCCCTCATGCATGAATCAGGGATAAGCCCTCCCTATAGAGGAGGAGGAGGAGCAGGAGGAGGTGGGGGTGGACCAATGGTTGAGGAGCAGAGGCTGGCAAGTGATGGTGAAGAGGTCAAAAGTCACCGTGAGAGTTCCAGGCAGCAGGTGGAGAGGCTGAAAGGCGAACTGACGCGCGATAGGCAGCTGCTCGCAGACCAGGCAGCGTCGTTCGAAAATGAGCGCCACTGCTGGGAGGAGGAGAAGGACAAAGTGATTCGCTATCAGCAGCAGCTGCAGCAGAACTACATTCAAATGTACCGGCGAAATCGCGAGCTCGAGGCAGCCCTACGCGATCTCAGCCTCGAGCTGGAGAATCGCGAGCAGGACGACGAGAGCAGTGGCAACGAGGTCACCTTTGACGATGTCGCTGCCACTGAGATATAATGTTCTACAGCGCAAATCCAACTCAAGTTTCTCATTCACTCGCTCACAGTTGCACAAAATACAAAATAATAAATGACTATTTGTCATTACTTAACCCTCACGTTCTGTTTACTACTTAGAAATGGATGTCCCATTGTCCCAGGCCATCACTTTTGATTTTAATGCAATATCCAAAATTCGAACATAGCATTTTTTCACTCACTAATTGACTGACTGACTGTTAACACACGCTTATGTGGAATTAGCTTGGGACATCCGTACACTAAAACGTGGACCAGCAATGTATTGATAAACTCAGAAGAAGAGTTGCAAGGAGCACCGATATCTTTTTTTTTTTTTTTTTTTTTTTCACCTGTATTATGACAAATCCTGCCTACAATTCTGAATTGTGCGTTACAATTATTTTACTCACGTTTGAACGATTGATAAGCCAGATTGTGGAAAATGGAAATTGATATCGAGCTAAAAAAATTTGTCTGAATACCTACTGTTTTGCTCTGGTTGTTACAGTGATGTAAATGATTTCTCGAAAGTCCAGTCAGTAAACAATTTGCGGTCCGGCTAAACGCGGCTAAGCCTTGTCTTTATCTAAATTATTAGCAATATGAACAATATTTATGGAAATAGAGCACCAGAGCTTTCCTTGTCTGGGGATCCTCCTAATGGCAGATGGGAGTGTAAATTAAGACATTAAAGAAACAGAAGGAATGTCACCTTTAAAATCACCTTTGACTAAAATCACCTTTTTGTAATACATGTACAAACATTAGTCCTTTTTACTTCACAAACCTTTACTTCACCTTGTTACACTCTGGTCAAAATGACCCAAACGTCAACCCTGTACCATGGTTATAAATATGATTTTGATAATTATTTTTCATATTAGAATACTAGAAGAGGCCAGCACATAAGGTTTTGGAAAAATAATGTTTAGTGTTGTTCCACATAAAAAAATAAAAATAGGTTATTTTGACCCAAACAGAACATAAGGGTTAAAAATCAACAAAGCCTTTCCAGTGCTACGCTAACTACTGTTATTGTACTGAAAATCAGTTCACATATACATTACCTTGAAGAGGTCATTAAAATGATGTATTATGTGTTTAAGTAATGAATAGGTCACATTTAAATGTGACAATATAGTGTAGGCTAAGTCAACCTTACTGTCCTGAGGTGCTTTCTGTACATCGTACAAAGTGCGTAAGCTTTACATGCCTCATATTTATATTTTCTATGCGAGACCAGTGGTTGTACTTGCCATGCAATATGGCGGCACAATTTTATGTCACGTTCATTGCAATCATGCTCATATATGCAGGCTGTGAAACTAAAAAGTTAACGGCAAGTAAATACATATTGGGAATTGGGGAATGGTTACTTCATCAATGTTTAACTGGTTTGTCTGATCTTTAAATGTTTTACAGTTAATTCAAAAGTCACATAAGTGCACTTTGTGTGTGAAGAGGTTGTGTAGTGCAAGAGTGTGTGTCCCACCTGATCATACATCAACTATAACCAGAGGTCAGTTGAGAAGACTCATCCTCGCTCCACCTCATGATGAAGTAGCAAAAATCATTTTAACCCAGACCAAAAGGAAACCAAAAGGACCATCCATAGTGACAGAACAGCTTTAGGTACAGTGGTGTCCAAAGCTCTCAGTCCACTACCAATAATGTCCTTATTGACTAAAAGCAGTAGGGACAATAACGCATAATGCATCAAGGACTGTATTAATTAAGTCGATAGAAGGATTTATATGAGCACAAAAATTAGCACTATCTGTTAGAATATTTACATTTCGGTTCAAAAATGTGTATCCCCTTAAGACAAAGAACTTTAATTTATAGCAACAAGACATTTAGTGTGTTAGGTTTTACAGATCACTTCAGCATATCACAAAAATGATCAAGTAGTCTATGTGCCGATATTAGCAGTGAAAAAATCTAAATGTTATGAGTTCAAAAGTTTGCATTCCTCTTTCTGACTGTGGTATAAATATTCTGATATATTAGTTCTTCTTGATATATCTGTGCTAACTCTGATTTCAAAGATTTTGGCCAATCTTTTCTTGACATAGCTGTTATACGTCTGCCAGATGTCATATACTTCAAATCAGGTATATTGGCATTTTTCCACCAGACGGTGCGACACGACTCGGGTCGGCAAATTACCTATAATCCTTCACGTTGTCGCTATTTCCACCGCCAAGCGAGCCGCGCCATACCTACGTACCCGTGCTAAATTTGGTTACCCTTCTTGCCCAGGTACTAGCGAGCCGAGCCGAGACATATGGGTGGAGCTAAAGATAGTGCAGACCATCGTTTGGTCAAACTGGATCGCACAGAAACGTTTCTTACTCTTTTCAAAAGTGCTTTTTATGGCGGTTTTAAGAGGCAACATCACAGTTTTAAACAGCAATTTAATGTTTCAGGTTCATTTCTATTTACTTACACAGCAATGTTTTCTTATCGCTATTTAGTGTAATCTTACGTTTCTTCACCGTGATCCAAAAAACAATATATATATATATTATATTCGCCAGTAAAATCTTTGGTTAGGGCAAATTCCAAATGGTTTCCTGTTCACTTTGTTTGTGCCCTACATAGGGTATAACATAATGGAGCTGAACACCCTACCTAGAGCCCTCAGGCTTGTGTGCCGTTGTCTCTGTATTTTCACTGAAGATTAAAGTATTGGCTCATTTGGCTGTGTTTGGGTGCATAAGCGGCCATTAATTGAATGTTTGCTCCTCTATATTTTCATCAAAGATTAAAGTATTGGTGCGAGCCACATTTAAAGCAAACTCGCTGTGTCTCGTGCTTACTCGTTCACTCTAGAGAGAGAACCGTGGCAGCGCCATGCACATTTTAACATCAAACGAGATATGCATGGTTTCATTTTTAATATCGTGCCTGTCAAGTCACCACCCGATAACCTCCAGAGAAACTCCTCCTACTTTCACGGGTAGAGTTATGTGATGGGAAGGCGACACACACACTCGGCCAGGATACAGATAGCCCTAGGTTCGGATTTGTTTCCGAGCCATCGCGAGCCGCACTGTTTGGTGGAGAAATGCTAAAAGAGGCTCGTATCAAAACTGACTTCTTTCTTTTTGTCCTTTTCACGTCACGCTTTGGATTGCTGTCTTGTTACAGGATGCAGAAAAACAGATGTACATTTTCTTTTATTTCACCTAAAACCATGGTGGATGCAAACTTTGGCACTCAACTGTTTTTGAATTAAACATATTGTGTCACAATTATTTGAAAAATGAAGAAAATGATGTGGACATTTAGATATATTTCAATCTCATATGCATATTTCTCACACAACTGAAAATGAATTAGTTTCAATTATAAACGTATTCTTGAATAATAAGTGTAAGGTTTGGTAATGACAAAGGTTACAATTTACATTACGGTTCCCTTAACATCATTATGGCATGAGGCTGAATAGTGGGTTCCAACATTTACACCCAGTGACCCGAGTTCAGTTGATTAACATTTACTTGTAATTGAATTTATACTCATTTCATGCCGACTTATTTTTAGTTCATGCAGGTGTTCATTATTTAGTTAGCGATCAAACAACCATCAATTCGTAAGTGTTAATTAATTAGTTGACAACATTTAAGACGTATTAATGCTGAAGTTCATTGATTGTTAACGTTAATTAATGCTGTAAATAATGTTAGTTATAGGAAACTTAATGTAAAGTGTTACCATGACGAAATAAAAACAGCAATTGGTAGTGGACTCAGACTTTGGGACCTTAGTGTACATGTGATATTTGTCCACTAAAAAGAAGCAAATGAATAAAGTGGAATGTGTATTTCATCACAAACGCCCCCAAAGAGGCCATTTTATATACTGTGAAACTCGAATACGTTTTTGCCGAAACTTAGACCTTTGCTCATATACTCAAAATTCTCTGCCTTACTAAAAGGGCGACATCTGTTAAGGTATATAAAGTCATTATCTGTTAATGCAGTAAAAGATAAACAAGCATCCTCGACTCTTATGTAATACTCTATATGGACACACTATAGATATTTGGTAATATATTGTTTATAATAATTCCTAATGTATAATATAGAGTAGTCACTGTGAGTAGACCAAAGCATTGTCACATTTTGCCATTTTATGTGGTTGTTTTGCCGTTATGTGGTGAAAGCGTCACACAGTGTGAATGCTATATAAAGCAATTTTTTAATAACAGTATTTGTATGAAGCCATTATATTGTATATTTTTCATGCTGTATATTTCTGACTGTTTTTAATAAATAAATAAAAAGCAGTGAATAAATGTGGCTTTTAGGAATCAAATGTGGATATTTACTGATATGTTCTTCATCTTTTCTTATAGGTTTCAAAAGCCTAAACAAATTCCTGTATATTATTTAAACACTATTAAACACTATATATTATCCTAATACACACACACACACACACACAGTACGCACTTGAGTCATACACTTCACTCCTGTACTTGCACAGTGCAGCTCAATACAAGGCCACATGCAACTCATATCTGCATCAAACACTTAAAAATAAACAACAAAAAGGAAGCCTCTCCTATAAGCTCCTGTTTTCTCTTTTCAGCTATTGTGCTAAGTATATACACTACCAGTCAAAAGTTTGGACAAATGATTGAATATATATTATTCATTGTCTGAAAGACATTTTGATAAAGGCTTATGGTTGAAATGTGTAAATAGTGAAGTTAATGCCCATGTATGAATTTATTTCAAATTTTTAGTTTTTACTTCATCAGGAACAAATCAGGAACAAATAGAAAATAGTTTGGATTTGTTTAACACTTTTTTCTTGGTCACTGCATAATTCCATCGTGTTACTGTCTTCATTATTATTTTAAAATAGTAGAAAATAGTAAAAATGGAGAAAACCCTTCAATGAGCAGCAGTGTCCAAACTTTTTACTGGTAGTGTATGTCATACAGTTCATTGTCTACTTTTAATTTTTGTATACACTTTTTATACAACGAGAAAACCTCTTCATACTAAAGAGGGCCTGAGCCCTTCAAAATGAATCCCCCAACCCTAACACCATTAGGAATTGAGGTTTAGGTTTAAGGTCAGGACTGTGTATGCTTCTGTGCCTGTGTGAGGAGATGGAGTTGGATAGTGTGAGACTGATATTTTTGGTTATGTCTCCATCAAGTGGAGGTTTCTTACAGTAACTACAGGTACAACAAACAGTGATTAACACTTCTTACCAACAACACAAATAACCAGGCTAAAACAGAGCCCTCAGGCCTTGGGACACTTTAGATTTTATTTTTATTTAGTTGGAGAAACACAAGGTACAAAGGTATAAGTTGCACATTTCTCAAGGAAGGTTAAATGTAGGTACCTGACAACATTCGAATATATGTATTGTTTTAAAAATTAAGACACAATTTGACATATTCCATACTTTCTTATTTGTACAGTATATTTTACAGACAAGAAAATCAGATCAAATTTCTTAATGAAATTCCATGAATAGAATAGTCTATTGAAATAAATAAATCGGCCAAATATGAATTAAATAAAATAATTTTACTCGAGTTTAACAAATTGCTAAACATCTACCAAAGTAAATAAGATAATATTACTCTGCTAAAGTCAAAGTTTAGCATCCATAAACTCAGTCTTATAGTACCTCTATTAAAATGTCCTTAAGTATTACAATTAAAATGAAGTATTGTATGTATAACTTACAATAAAACACTGCCCGTCAAAAGTTTGGGGACGCCTAAGTAATCTCTGGTTTTCAATGACCCCCAACACACCTCAAAGCTGTGCGAGAGATATTTGGGGATGAAGGAGGCAATGTTGTCTGTAATAGAACGGCCCAGTCACCTGACCTTAATCCCAATTGAGATGCTCTGGAAGGAGCAAAAGGTTCTTAGTTATTGTCGCAAATATTTTAACGCGTAATATTGTTTTTCTAAAAATAAACCTGCTTAGTCTTTAACAAAAATTAATTGCGAACAGGTCATAAATGCTCATTTATTAAAAACATTTTGACTCTTGACGGGCAGTGTATCTTTAAATATAGTGTTTTTTTTTTTTTTTTAAACTTGAAACAATTAGACATTAAGTAAAACAATCATTGGTAGCTCACCTCAGGTTTGAAAACTCAACACAATAATAATAATAATAATAAAGTACAAATCTATTTAATAAAATATATATTTCAATTAAAAAAAGATCAAAACAGATTACATACAATAGCAAAAGAGCAAAAGCTAAAACTGATACAAAGCTAAAATAGAAAAAATGAATAAGTAAATGTGTTAAAATAAAACTACTTGTTTTGAAAAAACATTCAAAGAAGGTACCAAAGTACAGTTAATGTAATAGTCTGTTAATCGTGCACACTGTATATGAAAAAATATATATTAATTTAATTTATCTGCACCACAATATCATAAACCTTTCACTCTTCTGATTTACAAAACATTAATGAATCTCCCTCTATATGATAAAGCATAGATTACATTTAACATGAAAATGCATTAATTTAGTAACCATTTGATCTTATTTAGAATTGATTAAAAAACATAGTCGATCATTACGTCATTTAAATTCATTCATTTGACAGACACGTTCATCCAAAGCAACTTACACGTGGAGCAGAAACAAAATCAATAGAATCCAATCCAGGTGTATAACTGAGTAGTTGTGGGTTAAGGGTCTTGCTCAAGGGCCCAGCAGTGGCTTTAAACTCCTTCCGGTCCACAGAACAAAACATTTTTGCTGAGCTACCACTGCCCCCTTTTTGGTTCTCTTTTAAAGCAACAGTTTGTACTTTTTAGAGCCCTCTGCTGCCTGCAAGACAAACTGCAATAGACAAGTGCATTGCCATACAGTGGCAATGAAAAAAATTCCAGATTTTCAATGTGGTCTCAGACTTTTGAACCCCACTGTATACCTTTTAAGGCAGGAGTTGCCTTTTATAAAAATTTAAAAAATGGCAGAGCTGAGCAGCTCTGTTTCAGCTGGGGGTAGAGCTAATTTTATGGCCAGAAAAATGTAAACAGAAGCCTAAAATGATCTATTGCATGGCAATAATAGGAATCACATCTTTTTAAATTATATGATTATTATAGGTCTAGAAACATCTTTACACATTGCATCCTATTTATATTTTTGCATGATTACCATTCAGAAACAGCATCATGTTGACATATTCCAGCTCTAAGGATTTCCTCCTGTTAAAAATAATGTGTGATTTGTCCTGATGCATCACACGCTCTATTGGAATAGCGGTTGAGATCACACTGAGAAATTTGTGTGCAACCATGGCCAGATCTTTAGACCTGTTTTTGGTTGCCCAGAACTGAAGTGGATTCTGAGTTGCTGAGATGTCTCCTTCTCTAGCGTATTGTAGAACTATATCTTCATTGTCCATCTGGCCTAAATATTTTCTGTGGCAGCTGCTACTAGTCGCTCCACTCCCCTGCTTGCACATTTCTTCTTTGATCCAAGTTTTGACTTTTTCGGCTTGGTTGTTCCTCAGCACGCTGCTTTTGAATCTCGGGTCCAGTGCTGTGCTAACGGTGAACCACGGAATTTGGTTGATGTTTCCAAAGTGATGCTCACATCTCTCAGTGAGCCTCAGGGCTACTTGGTTCTCCTTTTGCTTCAGCCTTCCCAGACTCGACTGAAGCTTGTCGAGCAGAGGTATGATGTTGGAGACCGAAGTGTATCCGCTCGTTCCCATCGCCTCTGTGACGTCTTTGACAACTGCAAGCGCCTTCACCGCATTCCCCAGCATCTTTCTTTCATGTTCATTGAGCCAAAGATTCTCCATTTCCTTGTACCTGGACACTTGGGAAATGGTCAGCCACTGTTCACAGATTTTCTTTACCATGTTAAGTGTAGGAAGCCAGTCAACACCAGGAGACTGGGTCAACTGGTGACTCCATGAAGCCTTGTTTTCCTGGTGGAAAAATTCAACGATATGGCGGCATTTCCTCAGCAGAGATCTCCAGTCAGAGTTGTCCATGACTTCTCTGAAGACTTTGTTGAGAGTGTGTCCAAAGCAAGGTATGTACATCCACGTTGGTTTTGGATTAACTTTTTTCATGCCGTCTACGTTCACGACCACCACCTGAATTTTCTCCATGATTTCCCATTCCGTTGAAATTCTCCAAAGTTGCCGATGAATATTTTCTGGCGTGTGTTCGCCAAGAAGCTGAGCTGTGTCTAGCGTGTAGGATTTCAGTTCCCACTTCTTATCGATGAAGTGACAAGTTACTGTCAGATAGGATGCTTCTTTGCTCGAGATCAACAGTTCAGCAGAGAGCACTGGATCTTTGGCATTATTAACTGCGTTCTGCACTTTCATCCTTGTGATATTGTACATTTTCACAAGTTCTTGCCGAATCTCAGAGGCACTTAGTTCAGCATCAGTACCGGGATGTAGGACTTTAAGAAAATGGCGAAATCCTTCTTCTTCAACAAGGCTTGGTGTTTGTAGGTCCGTAACAATCATTTTCAGCACTCGTGTCTTCAAATTGATTTGGTCTCCTAAAGAAAACCAAGAATGCTATATGTGATCAAATCAACTGCAGTCAAAACAGCTTGATGTGCCTGCTACCACACGTACCAAAATAGTATTTGATCCAATAAACACCTTAATGATAATATACCTCTGTGAGATTCAGGTTTTGGCTTGACAAGCAGGATGTTTGACCATCAGGGTGTTGACTATTTACCATTTTAATTACATGTAATTACAATAATTACAATTATGACCTCTCCACTAATTCTCCATCAATTGCTCAGGAATTGATTGTAATAGAATATTGTACATCATTTATGCTAGAAATGTACAAATACTCACCTATGCGCATGGGTGGCTCCTGTTTAATATCTGCCTTGTGTAGCTGAAGGTCGTGTTCTCTTCTTCTCAAACCAGGACGATGAAATTCTCTACTGGAGCTTACACTTTCTGTTCAAAACAATTCCCACATACGCCCACACACTTGATTATAATAGAATATCTTAGATCATTTATGCTAGAAATTTAGCAAACACTCACCTACGCGTGTGGGTGGATCCGGTTTAATATTTGGCTTGTGTACCTGGAGGTCATGTTCTCTTCTTCTCAAACCAGAATGACAGAATTCTCTGCTGGGGCTCACACTTTCTGTCCAAAAACAATTCACACACTCCTTTACCAATAATACCGTTAGTCAAAGTTTAACTTCAAGAAATGGGGATCGTTATACTGTAAATATTCTAAAATGAGAAAATCTAAGTAAGGAATAGGTATGTGAATTGATGTTTTATTTTAATAGAAACATTCTCAATCTGATTGGACTAGGTCTTGATCACTCTAATTAGGCACTTGTAGCACATAATATACTGTATTAAGAGACCTTGGAATTATAATATTCTATCTGACAACGCTGTGATTTTAAGCCATAAAGTTTTGATCCTCAGTAAGGTTAAAGCAGATACAACTTGTATTTTTTATATGTTTAATTAATATTTTGAATATATAAAAACTAACATATACTCAGTAGCATGTACATAGCATATTTATAACATTAACCAATTTTTTTCCTGACAAAAGTCCTTCATCAGCTGTGCAAACACAGTGCTTCTGAAGCTGGAAAGCAGGTTAAACCCAGTTTATATTTATTATAGTAGATGTTGTTGTGGACAAATAATGACATTCATTCCATGGGGTTCTAACGTTCCGAGAGTGCAGATGAGTTCTTTTGCCTTAAGCTTCCTCACTTCATTGCTGCCATAGCAACAACTACCAATGCAAATGGAGATGCCATAAATGTGATGCTCACTGCTGATGAAGCAATGGAAAAGGAGAAATCCTTCATTCTTAAGGTATGAAAGTGCTTGCCAAGACAATCAGTCAGTCTTCTCTTGGTTTCCTCAATATACAGCATCCCTTGCAGGATATACAATAAACAACTCTTGCAGTGATGCATAAGGAGTGATGGGTGATACAAACGATCCTTTAGGTCCTGTTATTTTAGTCGCTGATTTTAATAAATTTGCATGTAGAACATATTGAATAGTTGCATGCAAGAGTACCATTGTTTTTATTTATTTCAGTCATGACAAGTATA
>JAOUQW010000049.1:3874914-3888013 GCA_028565825.1 Olivaichthys viedmensis | reverse complement strand
TTTGAAAAAAATAACCCCCTTAACATGGGGGGGCCCCCCCCCCCCCCCCCCCCCCCAAACATCACCTTAATTCGCACCTTGGACACAACCACAACTTAACGCAACATATTCTCTCACATTAGACATGTTCTTGTCAGTTATATATACTAGTGTACTACTATATGTTATATAGCTACTATTTTTAACAGACTAGAGGGAAAATACTTTTTCAGTAAGCAGCCAGGGATGGCACCACCACTGAGTCATTGGTTTCCTCCATAAATATATCCTTTTTGGCCATTGGTGAAATGAGTCATATAAGGCATGACCTCATCATAACCCCACCAAGATGTGTGAGTGTGACAGGCAACGGAGAACCGAACACACTAAAGAATCTTTAGTGAACAAAACAAACAGAACATTTATAGTGGGATGAACCTGTCTGGATGTAACTAAAGTAAAAGTACATTTTTACTTGACTAAGAGTAAAAAATAGGCCCAACTCTTAACAAGTACAATTTTTTCAAAAGTGTGCAGTCAAACAAAGTAAATAGCACTTCACTACCCACCTCTGTACACTACTGAATTTACATAAGACTATAAGTAAGTGTGTGTGTGTGTTGGTCTCAGCAGGGGGTGACAGTCGGCCCCTCAGGTTTAATGCTTTGGTTAGCCCACTGGTCAGGTGTGATGCAGCAATGACAGAAGGCACAAACCTAAAGCATTCATGAATACAGATTCCATTACTTATTATTTTTTAAGCACCCCCTCTGAAGAAGCACAGATGGGAGCTGGTTTATAGGAGCAGGATGTTCACTCTTCCATGATGGACATCATGAGCGAGTTATGGCGGAAAGTAAACAAAAAGAGCCGTCCTGACTCTCTAGATACCAGGCTCTTAATCTATTCGCTGAGCTTAAATGCTGTGTTTCTTCCTCTCTGACATGTTTTTGGAGCAAGTTTCCCCAACAGTGATTTGTCTTGACTGAGCAATGCATCTCCTTTTCCCCTAGGTAACTGCCACACCCATGGCATAACTGAAATCCGAATCTAGCTATGCCGCCTTTAGTGCCTAAGAGTCAGGTTCTCTGCCTTTCACTCTGTTTCCCCCCCCCCTCTCTCTCTCTCTGCCTCTGCTCAAATGAAACCCATCCTGCAGAGTCCTCGGATGCCTTTCGCGCCATACCAAATCGATTTGCCCTCCCACTCACATCATATGACTGCTCGGCGTACACTCAATACCCAATTTGCGTATGTTGTTCTCAAGCCGCCTCGCTTTTGCTTTAAGTGCATGGATTAGATTTCGCAGGTCCGAGGCAACAAGCGTCAAAACAGACAACTTCCTATTTTTATCGGGACAGGCCTTGAAACTTCCAGCACACCTTGCTTTATTTCCCAAATCTCTATTCTAAAGATTTGATTTTCCTGCATTTTTTCTTAACATAGAAACATAGGGAATGCCATGATCTAAGTTCTCAAGGGCGTTACAAGATCCAATTGCATTAATGCGTATGGACATGCTAAACAGATTCAGTTCAGCAAGCTGAGTGCTATCGATGCTAGTGGCCCGGTTTCGGCCCCTCAGACATGTGTGGCATGCAGCGAAGCACCCCAGCCAGCTGAGAGGTGCAAGCTTGCTACATATATAGGCTGTTATAACGTTTCACTCACGTTCTAGGCTAAACTATTTGGCTTGAAGGACAAAACATCAGTGGTTGGGTCATCATGACTTCATTGGGCGAATTGTAACCAGGCGAGAGGGCAGCAAAGTAAATGTGTGCATGTCAGAATTCAATTCAATTCAATTCAATTTTATTTGTATAACGTTTTTAACATTGTCACAAAGCAACTTTACAGAACTCTGGATGTAGATCTAGATCCCTAATGAGCAAGCCAGAGGCGACAGTGGCAAGGAAAAACTCCTTGAGATGACATGAGAAAGAAACCTTCAGAGGAACCAGACTCAAAAGGGAACCCATCCTCTTCTGGGTGACACCCGATAATGAGATTATAAATCACCAGGGGCTTGAATGCATGCCAGGACTCACCGCTACACCTCTTGTATCTAAACTGATCTAATCGAACCTTGCCCGGAACTGACAATAGCATTGTGTATCAATGTGCAGTCTAGCAGCACAGTATCCATCCCTGGAGAAATCACAAGGTATAAACTATACAAGATAACCCAGTGTTTTAAGCTGGCTGGAAATTGAAGCGCAGCTACGCCACACATGCACACCTCCCGTCCAAATGAATCCTGGCTATTGGCGCGATTGACTCAAGTTGGCAGCAGAGTCGTGCTGTGCTATTTTACCTTTGCCAGGAAGCCATAGTGGGGTAAGTAAGCACTAAGGGCTCCTGGCTGGGAAACACAGAATACAGGTCAGAATCAAATGCAATGAAAAGAAAGAATCAACATCCTGATGATGCCAGAAAACAGTGGATCTAATGCACAGTTATACAATTAAGAAATATTCTCATGTCTTCTTAAATTCGGTATAGTCCAGATTCCAAGCACTGTTCATATTTCTTTATTTATCAAAAACTAATACAGAACTTTACTCAGCTGATACTCGTTATTCAAGAATACAAGACACTACAGGTAGAAATGACGATTTTGGTCATATCAATCATTTTTCAGATTTTTGGATAAATTGCATCTATAAAAACACATCTCTTACACTTTAGTAATAAAAAATGTCAAAAGTCAAAAGAAATATGTTTGTTTTAGCGTTTTTTTGTCCACTAACATTATCTGAAAGTTAGAGACTTTGAAGACTTTAGCTCAGTCACACTTGGCACAATCGAGTTATGTACCCTGATAAGCTTACGTATTTGCAGCTTTTCCATATATCGAGTTAGTATATCCATATATGTCAATTTCCTTTATAAACCTTATAGACCACACTTACTAGTGTGGAAACATATAAAAAATCACATATTTTTAAAACCATTTTTCTCAAAATTATTATTTTTCTATATTCAGAAGCAAAACCTCAGTTCATAAAATTTTACATGTTAATTTCTATCCCTAGTCAAAAGCCTATTACAGAGGAATTTCTTAATATGTTGATCATTGTTGGATTTGTGTTAGATTTTATCTTTTTTCTTGATTAAACAATCAAAAAATCATTCTCTGGAGAGTGTCTTCACAGTGAAATAATCTCATCTATTTCACTTCATGTGCACTATAGAATTTCTAGTAAAGAACATAAAACCTGTTTACTCCCTACAGCTCTTACACTCTAACGATAAAGGTGTTAGGCTTCGACAGACATGAGAGAAAGTCTTATCGAGGCTGTTCTTATTTACTTTTATCCAACTTTCCAGTAAAAGTCTGTTACTTACATTTTCCCCAACGGTTTTGTGGTTTCCATGCACCATCAGATCCACACAACTACGCTGGTAACGCAGAACAACAAATTCTTCCCTCTGACAAAGTAGACCCATCACCAAAAGGACAAATTATACAGATTTAGAGCTTCATTTACACATACCTTTGACTGAAGAGTTCGTAAAAGTGTTCTACAAAAATGTGTTTTGCATAAACGTTTAACAACTGTCCTTCGACTTCTATTATAAGTGTTTGAGTCAAGAGGTTTTCTGTTATTTTCTCAGTACAGTCAAAATTATTGTCTGTGATAATCGCATACACACTATTGATGTGCTGGAGAATAGGTTGATAAACCTTTAACGACAAGCACATAACTTATTTAACTGATATTAGAAAATAATTATGAAATATTGCTCCTGAACTCGGGTTTCTGTCTGTGTGGAGTTTTGCATGTTCTATCATGTCCATGTGGGTTTTCTCCAGGTACTCTGGTATCCTCCCATCTCCCACCCCAAAAAAAACAGGCCGGTAGGTGGATTGGTGACTCTAAATTGCCCCTATATGTGAATGATTGTGCAAATGTGCATGTGATGCCTTGCGCTCAGTGTTCCCGGGATAGATCCTGACCAGGATAAAGCAGGTACTGAAGATGAAGTAATGAGTGATTAACCCTTGTGTTGTCTTAAGAGTCAAAATGACTTCCTGGAGTGACCCTTACATTAGAAAAAGTGAAACACTGCCTTATTGTTTATATTTCCATGAAAGCTGTTCACCACCAGGGTATAAAGATTGTCTTATGGTCATTTTTGACCCTTAGGACAAGGGGAGTATACAGAATGTTAAGACTACACAAGGGTTAAGGGCTTTTAGACTCTACTGTAGTTTACATTGGGGGTCTAATGTATATATCAAATACAACAAGTGACCCAACCATGTTAACATTAGCCATCTCCCAGTCTTCGAGTCTTTATATGGTGTGAGCTGAAGAGTGTTAAGGGCCAAAAGTTTCTCATTTGCATTATCCAAAGCCATGTCGTCCGTCTCTTCAGGACCGAAATGCACCGACTATCTCGTCCTTCCCCTGTTCCTGATCAGTGTGAAGAATGAGTGGATACATTAGCTGTAATAGGACCGACGTCTGATTGTGGTGTGTTAAATTGCCTTGTGTGCGCTCTTCCTGTTGGGATGAATGATTGATAAGGGCTGTGTAAGTCCGCTGAAGCTCTGAAGAGAGGTGATCCACCTGGCTCACTGATTCACAGCTCAGATTTCCCTCCACTAGAGACATGATTATCTACGGCAGCCGCGGTAGCCACAGCAACTAATGCTGCCCTGTCATCGCCTGCTGCCTTAATAGTGCTATCTTAATGGAGCTGATTTGACCAAATATGGATGACTCAATCATCCAGTTCTTTAAAGCAAATGCATGCAAAACAAATGATCAAATCTGTTGCCTGAAGTGTATTGAGAGGTAGCTTATGAAGTGCCAGAATGTAAAAGGTCACTGATCATTTGATGATCTGGAGCACGCCATGAATCTATTATTCAGAGGAGGAATCTGATTGTACTTATACACCCAGAAAAAATGAGAGTTGTACCCTTCAGGCAGTAGGAATTTTGATCCCCCTGACAGGGTAATGCACCTTAACCCTCCACTGGACAAATTTAGTGTCTACCTGACGCCCTTGAAATCATCCCACCCTGTTCCTCTTTAGGGCACGCCAACTATCAGGTACTAATGCTTTTCACTGGAGTGGTACCATGAAGGATGCATCCTTTGTGCATTTGGTTAGTGAATGTAGTGCACCTTTAAAATGTAAAGTAAATAACTGGACCTTAAGGACCACTGTTGTACAATGGACAAAAGTTTACATCCCCAGTGGTTTAGAATGGGGAAAAAAGTACCTATATTTTACAATTTATCTAAATAGAATTCCAAGATGTTAAATATGAAATGTTGGTGTATCCTGCAAGGCAAAAATCAACAGAAGAATATTTTGAAAAAATAAAGGTTTTTCTATGACCCTCTCGGTTATTGGACCTGATCCGAAGAAGGCAGTGTATGATTTCAAACAGAACAGAAATGTCAGGAAGAATGTGCGGTAGGGTGGGCTACAGGGAGCGAAATATTACAGACAGAAAGGCTCTAAAAGATGTATACAGGTTATTAGAGAATATCTAGATCACATTCAGAAAGGGGAGAAGCAAACTTTTGAACAATATAATTTTTTCGCCCACTATAAATATCTTAACATACACTATTTGACCATTTTTGTTACTTATGATAATGAAGGAACATCTGTGAAACCCAACACACTAAATTTATTTTTCTTCATTTATACCTTTTAAATCACATCATTGGTCATTTCAAGTTGATAGTCAAAGAAAAGAAAAGGAATAGTTTTCAGTATATATGGATTTTGTGTTTTTGACTGGTGCTTGGGTTGCTTATTTTCTTATGTACAACCATATGTCTATGAAAATGTCATTTAAAAAAAGTTACATTCCTGTCATTTAAAAGTCAGTAATACACATGAATGTCCACTTTACTATAGGAGGACCAGATTTGGACATTCAGTATATATAGGAAACAGGATATTCCTTCATATCCTGCCTTTTCCTCTGCACATTCCTGAAGGGTGTGTGTCCCATTTGCACCATATACTGAGTAACCCAAGTGCCTGCTTTCCATATAAAACAGTATGCATGAGAAAAATCTGCAGCTGTGAACCTCCACACATGCTTAAAGAGTAAAATTCTGATGTCCAGCTCATGTCCAATAAAAATATCTTATTTTTGTCTGCATCTGGCTTGAGACAGTACCTTTTAGCATGTTAAAACAGACTGAGAGTGTTGCACCATTTAGCTTTAAGAGTGTCAGCAAGGCTGGAAACTTGACACCAGAATCATCTGAAGATTTGCATATACTTAGTTATTGATTTTTAAAATTTACAGCGTCTAGACTCAGCGTTTGCTCTTGAGACTTAATTAAGGGGTGGGATCATAGAAATATTAGATTATGTAATGAAAACTTGGTCAAAATCATATTGCAACTATTAATTATGCAGCTAACATAATTTTCACCTAACAGGCCCATACATTTATGACAAGCTTCCCATGAGTGTTCTCTGAAAACCACGCTCAATCCCCCAGCGGTGTGTGAAAGCGGTCAGTCAGTGTGAGAGCAGTGTGTTTAGCAGCAGAGGACCTGCGTGCCTGGTTGCCTCAGCTCTCTTTTGTTTTCATGGCTGGTTAATTTGGTGTTACTGGATTGTGGGACAGCTAATTCACTGGTTCTGGATGGGTGATAGCTTAAAGCTTCATACAGTGACGCACACCGGGGGGGTCTGAGTGAGCTCGCATGCAGCTCTCCTGTGTCAGTACCTCATATAACTTGGAAATCAAACCTGCTGAACAAATACACAGCAAGATATCTATATTTTAAATGTACTGGACACCGAACACAAATGTTCATTCAAAACTGTAGGTGTCAATTCAACACTAAGGTTTTTGAGTTCATATAAAATGGTGCACATTAGGAGGTAAATGTAGGAACACTCCAGTGTTTTTCAACCTAATCTCTATCCACTGCATCAGTAGTGATTATCACAGACAACAATTTTGATGTTCCCCTGTACTGAGAAAAGAAAACCTGTTAACCTGAAACTTACTTTTAATGGAATATAAGGGCAGTTGTTGAATTCTGTCAACAATTTTTTTAAATACAAGACTAAATAAATATATATATAGATATAGTTAGATCTGTTCTTATGTAGTTCCATTCAACTTTCCAATGTTGAAGCAATACAGACTTTCACAAAGGTTTTGTGGTTTTCATGCACCAATCAGACCCACACAACTATATTTGTAACGCATAACCACAAATCTATCCCTCTGAAAAAGTCTCATCTCTGAAAGGACCCCTTATACAGATTTAAAGCTTCATTTACACTAGCGTTCAAAAGTTTGGAATCACCTGTCATATTTTATGAACAGTCATTATTCTATTCACTAAACTCTTCTTCAATGTGGTAGATTTAATATATCTAATATAAACCAGACACCACAGACACCAGCAGTTTTAATTAATTCAACATCTGCTGATCTCTGAGGCAATTCTTTAGCCATTGACTGCCTTGAGCTCCAATGAGAAGTGCTTGTCTTGCCTGGTCAGAGCTCACCTGTGTATTAATAATGCACTACAGCAGTCCTACCCGTCAGATCCGTTCAGTCGTTCCGCAGACACAGAGCAGTGCACACTCACAGTGGACTTTTGGTCATGTTGAAGAGACTGCAAGATTCTGACAGGTAAAGTTTTAATATTGTCACTTTTTCTGTTATGTAATCGGAGATGTTTGGCCTATGATGGTTTCTGGTGCTTTTTCTTTTATTTATTTATTTATTTACATTTTACCCTTTGCTATTCTGAAAAAGATGAGAATGATGTGGGTTAATTCATGGAAACCATGAACCAGAATATGTCATATTTACTGGAGCATTTAGTAACTTCAATGGCTCAAATTTACTGAAATACTTAGCAACTGGAATTAGTCAAATTAATCCAGTTAAAGGATAAATGATAAAGGATAAACTTCTTTTCCACTCCTTTTTTCCAACCAACATTGGAAATTTGACAGTCTTGCTATCATGCCATCACAGCAGTTATTTGATTGCTTTATTGCATTCTCTGGCTTATTTCCTAGGAATTATTTTTGACCAACACACATGGAGCTGATTGGATCCACACAGTTGGCCACATACACACGGCCGAAGAGCAGTAACTTCCTCCCAGCCATCTCCACAACAGCGTCCAGCTACAGGAGCCTCCAGCCGGCCCTGACTGCCAACCAGAACTCCAACATGCCCTGGCGTTCTAACATGTACTTCAGGAGTGGAAGTGCTATTCCCTCCATCCTCCCCACATCCCAAAGGGACAACCTGGACCTGGTTCGGGCCAAGACTACGTTCTATCCATCCAACAGGACGGCGCTGAACACACGCTACACGCCAGATGACTGGTATAAGTCCAACCAGAACAACTACCGAGACTCGGAGTCCTCCAGGAACAGTGCAGAGAGGCTGAGGAGGGACACAATTCGTTTGATCCAGGACCGGGAGCAGCTGACACGCAAGACGCAGGAGAACACCAGCAGGAACCTGGGAGAGAGGCTCAACGACATCGGCTTCTGGAGGTCCGAGCTGAGCCACGAGATTGACAACATGGTGACGGAGATAGCGGCGCTCACCGAGGTGAAAAGAAGACTGGAGAGAGCCCTTGCTGAGACAGAGGGCCCACTGCAGGTCAGTCAGTGCCTGCACTTTTGTTTTCCTAAATAGTGACTGACAAATTGTGCATAGCAACAGATGGGCTAAAATTAGTAATTGTACACATTTAGTGTATGATGGCGCATGCACTTCATAACATATGCCAATGTGACTTTTTAAAGTCACCAGAAAGCTGTTACTAAGTAAACATGAAACTAGATGACACAGGAAAAGCCTAGGCGGTCATTTGTCCGCCTCATCCTGTCACAGTGATCTGGCTAAAGATTAGCAGGTCTGGGTTAATGGAGTGGGATCAGGTTGCACACTGCTATCTTACGGACTCTGTAGGTAACAGACACCTATGGAGCGGAGAATGTATTCTTTCAGGCACAATGTCCTTAATACTGATAAGAGCAAAACAGGCTGATGTCATCCTCAAGTCCTAAAGAAACAACTACCCTTCACAGTTGAATATTTTCCTTCCCAAACACATCTCATCCAGATAAAGGAAAGTGCTATAACTATCCGGTATGTTCAGTCAGGTGTGCTAAAAGTACAAAAGCTGGGTTGCCAGGTCTGCATCACAAAACCCACCCAATGGCCATTAAAAACTAGCCTAATGATCAATAAAACCAGTCCAGTTCCAAAATTCAAAATCCAACCTTCCCTATTGCCAAATATATTTTAGTATTTACAAAGTAACATCATATAATACATTTTTAATTAAGCAGTATAAAAACCATGTAGTTTTCCTAAACAGTTTTTTTTTCATAAAGGTCTTAAAACGTCTTGTTTTACTACATACAGCATATTGTCATAAATACGGATTGCCTATAAGAATGAATATACCCCTTCACTCATGCATAAGCACCTAATACAGTAAAAGTAGACTACTACTTCTATTTTATTCAGGTGTCCCAAGAATGCTTGTTTCATCGAGAGAAGAGAATGTCCATCGACCTGGTACATGATGATGTTGAAAAAGACCTGATCAAGGTACAGTGCTTTTGTGAATCAAAACGATGAAGCAAAGCCCTGGACTATACCACACACTCAATCAAGGCTGATTGACCAGTGAAAATCTTCTTAAGCTTTCTTAGGATTACTACCGTAAAATATGTCACAAATAAACTTCTATTCATCTCTTCTTTAGGAAGTGGAGGTGATAAAATCATGTCAGGAGAGGATGAGGAGGAACTTGGACAAAGCCATTGCACAGCTGGCGTGAGTCTCCACCAAACTATTTGCAGCCAGGATTCATTAAAAAAATAAACAAGTGAGCAGGTACCAGTGATTGGTGTGTGTGTGTGTGTTTACGTGTGTGTGGACATGTTTTTTTTTTTAGGTCAAATCGAGCAGTGCAGCATGAACTGGAAAGAGATTTAAATAATAAGGTCATGGCCCAGCGTATTGACGACAGGTGTCATCAGTTACGCAACACTTCGGATGGCATCAGCTACTACAGAGGCATCGAGCGCCTGGATCCCTCGTGAGTTTCACAATTGTTTACAAATTTCATATTTGATATTTACAAAATACCATTAAACAGTAGTGACCCTTAATCTTATTTTGGCCATTAAACGTCCCTTGCTCCAGTTTAGTAAGTTGCAACGGTTAGTTTTTAATTCCAAAATACAGTTTGTGATGGGGCAAAACCATTATTAAATATAGCCCTATGACTTTTAAAAAGAAATGCAGGACATTCATTACTTTTATGATGGAAATCATAAATCACACAGGAGACACAGGTCCAGGGGGTTATTGATTAGTCTAAACATTTGGTTACTCTGTGCTCTCCAGTCTGGATATCCAAATTATCTGCTCCTGTGCCATTATGTTATGTTATATAAATATATATTTATATATATTTTTTTTTCCATGAGAGCAGTCTGAGCTTGCCCGTGTCCTGGTCAAAGTTCACTGATGACAACATCCTGCACTCTCAGAGCGAACGTACGGCGTCGCACAAGCTCCGTGACGAGATCGAGGTGCTACTTAACACCACCTCCAATGAGATGTGGAACCAGTTCAATGCCAGTAACGTAGCCTTCACCAACCGCATCTCTGAAATGGCCGATACCAAGAACAGTCTGCAGGCTCACTTGGCCAAGGTGAGGAACACAGCACGACTCTCACGTCTCAGGACTCTGCTCGGCCTTGTGTAAACACGCCAGTGATAAAAGACCCTAAACCACCATGCGGTTGCCCCGACTGCAACTACAGCTTTTGTTGTGAAACATGGTCCTTTTCAAACTCAGTCATGTTGGCATGTGTTAGTGCTGGCCCCTTCTTTGAAGGTTTCGTAAAGTGGCCTGTGGTTAAAAATCCTGCATGATTTGTGCCATTGTTATTAATTTTCAGAAACAAACCTTTAATCATCCTGGATTGCTTTTAAATTATGCTAATGAAAACCAGATCCAGTGAATGAATGTGTTGTCATATTTCATGTGCAGGAGTTGTTTTTAGTGCTGATAACATGGCTGTAACGAAGGAATTCCTTCTGTATCTTATCTCCAGATAATGAGGATTTACAGAGGAGAGCCAAGCCCTTTACATGCATGTATTCATCCATGCAGGTTTCTCAATTTCTCCAAATTCCTCAACATTAAGATCCCCGCCCCCATTTCATGACTATATCAGTGTGTGCCCTCAAAAGGGAAAATATTTAGGCTAAACACAGAAGCTGGAGTGTCTACACCGATTGCACCGTGTGTGTGTGTGATAAGATCATTGAAGAAAAAGCACTACACACTGAGCACTATTGTAGTAACTGAAGGCCATAGTGAGCCATTCACGGCTCTTATCGGAGGCTCAAGGTAACTAATAAAGCAATCATCACCTGTAGTGTTGCAGTGTGAGCGATGGTAACTGGACTAAATAGGATCACATCAAATGTGTTAAAGTATAGAATTAACTAAAAAATGTGACTTCTCTAGAAACAATCTTGAGTGTAGGCAGGAAATCTAAAATATCCTCTTTCTGAGATTTTTTTGTGTGAATGGGATCATTGGCTGGCAATTCTGTTTCATTCAAGCATTTTGTTTTTTACATTTATTAAATAAGATCATTTTGCCGTTTTATTAAGATCATTTTCAGCATATGGACATAACTTGAGCATTTTACAAACATGGAGTTTTTAAGTTTATAACAACATTTTAAGGGTAGAGCTGAGAAGTTGAGGGTTAAGAGTCTTGTGTAAGGGCCCAACAGTGGTAGTGCAGGGTGCTGTACAAGTACATCATTGGTTTACCGGGGTACAGTATGAAAATGTACAACAGTGATTCTTAATGTCCAATTGCGTACCTTAATTCAGAAGTTTTCAACTACCATGCCGCAGCCCGTCCCGGGCAGTGGGTCGTTTGGTACTAGGCCACAACAGTTGCGTTAGAATTTCCATGGAGGAGAGGGAGGGATGAGGGGGTTTATCAAATGCCACAGTGAAGCAAAACTGTATGGAGAAACGATCGTTCTGGACAACCAACACACAATCACACCAATGAATTTCAATACCTCCAAATTTGCAGTCACTAGCTCCACCTCTCATTTAAACATACATTAGCTGTATGCTAACTGTGTCATTGTGTGTCATAGCACCACAGTATCATGAAATCATTGAAATCATATGGATGAGTTTTCCACCACTATCTTCATCAACAAATCATAATCAACCATATTATGACTGTCAATGCAGCATTTCATTATATCCATTTTTCTAGTAATTGATCGATTATTAATGTTTTGTCATCAAGCTACGACGTCAATGACGTAGCGACAGCAAATTTAGGCACCACGCCCACACATAAATACAGTCCTACTCCAAGACGCCGACCCTGCCTTTCCTCCCCTCACACCCACACACTGGTCCATCAGAAATGTTGTGGGCTGCAGTCTGATTCGCATTGTTAAAAACGGTTGGGATTGTCATGCCTTAAATAATTACATTCCTCTAACTAAAGGTACAAAATATGTACCCTCCCCGCCAAAGTGACAAGCATTTGTACTTTAAAACCTAATTTTAGTACCTTCTTGTGTGAATTGAATCTACACCTTGTGGTCACTATTAGAGAACCTTAACCACTGAGCTACTACTCAGCTACTACTTAACCACTGAGCATACTACTGAATGCACCTTCAACTTCAACCTGACTACATCCCTAAATACACTCCCTCCGTTTCCCCTAGAGCCTTCAGGAGATCTACCAGACCGAGATGCTCATTGATGCCCTGAAAAAAGCGATTCGGGATAAGGAGAACCCTCTCAAAGTGGCTCAGACCCGTCTGGAGGAGAGAACCCGCAGACCCAATGTGGAACTCTGCAGAGACCACCCACATCATAGGTGCAGCCCTGGAGAACCCATCAGAATCAAGGATATGAGAAAATTATTTGCACCACCATGTATTGCCTTGTTATAGACAAAGAATTTTAGGGAAATCAGAAAGTGTCCAGGGTCTGAAGAGCCCTTTGCCAGTCTGGGATGGCGCCAGCTGGTTCCTCATCAACCCCTGGAGCAGCTTCCTAAC
>JAOUQW010000049.1:3834605-3849916 GCA_028565825.1 Olivaichthys viedmensis | reverse complement strand
GCTGCTGTTTCGTTGCGTGTTGCACCATGGTCCTGTAGAAACGACATTTCATTTCAATGTATACGAGTTATATGGAGGAATGACAATAAAAAACCTACTTGAACTTGAACTTGATGTGTGTGTGTGTGTGTGTGTGTGTGGGGGGGGGGTTCCTTGGAAGGGTTTGGTGATTGTCTCTGCTCTACCACACCTACTAAATGTGTTCACTATCTGGTGTGTTGAATCAGGTCAATTAGAGCAGAGTAACCACTAAACTGTGCTGGATGCCCTTTTTCCAGAGCCAAAAATCTGGGGAACCCTACCAGAAGGAGTCAAGTTGAGTTAAAAGGTTGATTTGGGACGCCCCCCTCGGTGTGACGTCACGGGGCACTTTAGGGCGTTGGCCTCGTCTAGAGTGAAAGTGTTTAAAAACTGCGAAGCTGCGTTTCAATCCGTTCCAGTCTCTCTCCCTGTCTCTGTCTGTCTGTCTGCGTGCTGTCGGACTTGCGGAGTAAAGCTGTAACCCCGTCTGTCTGCTGCTGGCGCGGCATTTTAACACGTTTTCTTCACTTTATTACTTCTCCTGGAATTACTTTCACGTGGATCCCAGTAAGTTGGACTTTATTATTGCGGTGGGTTTAGGCGACAGCATGTTTCCGGCAGTTGGAGAATAAAGCGGCGGCCCAGAAGACGCTCCTTGGTGCGCGTCTTTACGCAGCGCAGGCGCGCGCGCCTAGATTAGAGACGCAGTCTTGCATCTGTCATGGGGTTGTTGTTGTTGTTGTTGTTGTTGTTGTTGTTGTTGTTGTTTTTCAAAACAAAAATACTTGGACATTATGTTTATTATGGGAAATATATGTTGGAAGGAAAAACGCACATTTCATGTCATCTGAATGTACCCGCTTTTCTTTTGTGCTTTCCAGTAGAGCAAATAGCTTACAAAATACACGCCTTCATGTTTATTGTTCATGTTATAAACATGATTAATTCATTAAAAAAAAAACAAAAAAAAAAACTGTGTAATTTATCCAGTCAGAGAATGAAGGAATAACCACTTTATGTGTGCCTGTAGTATCATTCAACTGTGATAGTATCTGTCTATCTATCTCTGTCTCTATCTATCTGTCTGTGTCTGTCTATCTGTCTATCTATCTATCTCTCTGTCTATCTATCTATCTATCTATCTCTGTCTATCTATCTATCTATAAATCTGTCTATCTCTCTGTCTATCTATCTATCTATCTATCTATCTCTCTGTCTATCTATCTATCTATCTATCTCTCTGTCTATCTATCTATCTATAAATCTGTCTATCTATCTATCTATCTATCTATCTATCTATAAATCTGTCTATCTATCTATCTATAAATCTGTCTATCTATCTCTGTCTCTATCTGTCTGTCTCTGTCTGTCTATCTATCTATCTGTCTATCTATCTATCTATCTATCTCTCTGTCTATCTATCTATCTATCTATAAATCTGTCTATCTATCTGTCTATCTGTCTGTCTATATGTCTGTCTGTCTATCTGTCTATATATCTCTCTGTCTATCCATCTATCTATCTATCCAGCAAACCCTAACTGTTGAACAAACACCTACTTAATAGGAGTCAAACTACAAACAACGATGAGTTCATCCAACACTGAGAATTTTGCTGCGTATTTATTTATTTATTTTAGTATTGGCAGAAAGCCCCTTAGTGACTTTTTAAAGTGGGACTATAGAGGCTGCACTATTTCCAGGTTCACCGCTCCCACAGGCGCTGCTTTATGCCTGAGTGCTGGTGACACACACCCAGTAACCTGCCTAGACAGGAAGCCGGTAGAGTCAGTCGGTAAAATGTGAAGTGAAATGTTGGATTTGTGTGTCTAGAAACGCAGCGGAGGAAACATGCTGATCCTTCTGTGTGGCATCATATTCCTGCACGTCGCAGTTCTGGCGCTGCTGTTCGTTTCCACTATAGTCAGTGTGAGTATGCACTGGCCTGTCAGATGACATCATCACCATTATCCTCTTCTTCTTCTTATTATTATTATTATATTAAAATGTCTGTCTCTCTAATGAGTCTCTGTGTGTTTGCTCAGGCCTGGACTATAACTCCTACCAGTAGCTCAGACCTCTGGGTAAACTGCTCTACAAGCAACGGAGCGTACAACTGCCAGACCGGTGAAACTGGAGGTAGGAAACGTTTGCTTGTGTCTTCTCTTTATCTTCTGAAATACCTCACAAGGTGATGTGCTACTTGCAAATCAATATGTCCCAGCGACGTGTCAGCACCTGATTATGTACAGGACAGGGTTGCATTTGCAGAACATCTGATTTGTTCCTTGGTGCAAAATGAATGGCCATGTAATGACATCACTGTATTGGCTTAATAGTTGCTCTCTAGTTCTTCATAGATTTGGTGAAAAAAACCTACAACACTTCAATGAAGTCTGCATGAATTACATAGCAGTAATAGACCTCTCAGAGATGTGTTCTGAGGTCAGAGTTGGGGTTGGTATTGGCTTAACAAGGCTTATTTCAAGGGTGCCAACTGGCCACACCCCTGATATGCACAGATTTGGTTGTATACTTCACAGAAGGTTAAAAAAATGGTCAGTTTACAGCACACATACTTTCCTATTCATTATCCACAGAGGGCCTGTACCCTGCATAACTCTCATCTTAAAGACCTTCTGCATGTTTACCACACTTGCATAGGCGTGCCCATGAGCTCGCATGCCCCTTCTACTGCCATCTAGGGATGAGAATGCAGCAGAGCAATTCGTGCAGAACGCGAGATCCCCCCGGCTCTAGCGGCTCATCTGGGCAGTATTAATAGTCGCCAGGCCGAGGCTAAGCTCAGAACCCTTGTTTGGGAGTGGAGATCGCAGACCAGAGCAATGGCGCAGGGTGGGGCGCAGGTCGAGTATTTAGAGGAGCTTAAATTTAGACGGATATCTAGTCGTGTGTGTGTGAGAGTGCGAGTGTGAGGTGCTGGGAGATCCTCCGACTACTCTGCGTTTGACATAGCGTGCCGCTGGGTTGGGTCACACCCTCGGATCATATTCAGATAGTATCAGTGGTTCATAATAAAAGATCAGAGAGAGGCCCAGTCTGCAGTGCAGACACACACACCAGGGCTGCATGATGTATCTTATAGTGTATTATTAAGTAACCACTATGAATTATTTAGTAAATACTTAATAATAAGAAACTAATAAGAAAACTATGTAGTTACAAGAGTGAGAAATATGTAAGTCTGGATCCGCCGACAGGTCCTGGGAGTCTGATTTGCTTTTTCTTGTTGTCTTTACAAATGCTTGAAAATTTTAAAATATTATATTATATATGATGAATGATCGAATTAAACCATGAGGTGCCTATAGATTCCCACCCCTAATTGCGAATCCTGATCAATATTGTAATGTGTGGGGAATATAATTGCAAAATGTTATTTTTGTCCAACACACACACAACTCATGTGAATGTCTGACTAATAACTATGAATGGAATATTCAAGGCAGGGCACATTGAACGTGCCTTGCATAATCATTCTTCAAAGCAAAGGACTGGGCACAGGACTCGATTTATCTACTCTGGTTCTGGGTAGCGTGTTGTGACAGGCATTTATAATCAAATGTACATGAAATGTTCTCATAGGCAGCTGTAAAAGAAGGTCATGCTTTAGCTCTATGTTTCTGAACCTCTAACAGCTAGGTTGCGTTTCTGGTTACGTTCCACATTCAGATGTTTGGGGATGATGTAATGATTTCAGAATGAAGGAGCAAGGTCTCTCTGTGTGTTTTTGTAATGAAGCCGAACCGGCATGTGCGGCTGCGTTTGTTTGTTTAGTGCTCACAGGTCAGTCACATGGCTACTGGGCGTGGCCATTAGCAGCCCGAGGGCTTTATTTAGACCTGCTTTTTAACAGTGTAGTTAGTAATCATGTCACCATTATCCATTATCACCATTGGTTAGGGATTCCAGTATGAGCACAGGCACAAGAGGATCACTAATAGCTCTCCATGGAAGAACAGTATCAACTTTACCAAATAGAGTGCCCTGCTATCATAGTTAAATGGGCTTTAATGAAGCTGATCAACTTTGGATGTAAGGCATCAGTATCTGCAGTGTCTGGGTGTGTGTGTGTATGTGTTTTGTCGGAATGAGTCATTGCAAATATAATATAAATGTCAGGAAACACCAAACACAGAGAGTCTATGGGCACAGCCGCGGACAGAGGGAAGGAAGCACGGCTCAAGCTGTTTACTTCAGAGTGGAGTTGAATGAAGTTCATGTGTATTTTTGGAAACCAGTGACTAAATAAACATAAAGTGATGTGCTTAATCTGAATCCTTTCTCATGATTTGATTCTGGTAGAAGTCCTAAGAGATCAGATGGTCTGTAATTGGAAAGTGCTCACTGGTGTCTTGAGTGTGCAGTTTGTAATGTTTAAAAGTGGTTCTAGACATGGATTAATCACATCATTTCCTTCGAAAAACTATGATTTGCAAAATTGGCATGCAACGGCTTTGCCTAGTTGCATCAGTTTAGGCTTTTGTTGACATTTTTCTGGCCCTGAAATGAGCTCCGCCCCCCACCTGGAACAGAGCTGCTCGACTCTTCCCTTTTTCCTTAAAAGGCAACTCGCAAGGCATACGTAGCTTCAGCACAGGGGGTGTGGTCGGTTGTGAAATTGTTTTCATTGCAATTGCAATTCACCTCGCAGGCAATGAAGTGCTCTAAAAATTTACAAACTGCTCCTTTAAGGGCTCCTGCATGTAAGGTCATTAATGCAAATGTATTTTGGTGTATGTAATAACTGGAGACTGAAACGGGACCAGTCAGTACTAACAAGATTATTATACATTTGAAGAAATGACTCTTATTTTTAGATGATGATGCTATATCACATTTGCACTAATCTACATCCATTAAGAGCCCCTCTGTCTGCTGGTCTTGTTCCAAACACACACTGCAACGTGATTAGGCTCTTTTCTTTTTTTAGACGCATATGTAATCTATAGATCAACTCGTGTTGTTTGACACCTGTTGGAACAAAAGCCTTTAAATACAGGGACAGTCTCACTGTATTCTGTACAGTGTGCACAACCAAAGACCAAAAGTCTCTTAAACAACGTAATCCTTTGGATCTCATGCTACAGAGTGTAAGCTTTCAGGCTATGCAGAAGGTGTCCTATCGCGTGTTAGTATCCTGGTATGTTGGTTGCCAAAAAGAGAACTCGTACATAGCTGAACGAGAGCGAAAGAGATGCAGAAACCTGAAACTACATGCATGACCCTTAGACAAGAAATAGACATGCTAGAAAGTCTCAGCATACTTCATACCACTACCAAGAGTATTCACTTTGAAAAAGAATAGACACGGAACAAGCGGTAAAACTTATGTCCTTCCTAAGGAAGCTCAAAGATGTAGTGTTAATAGTGACATATTTTATGTGCCTTTGGTATGACCTACCTCAATCATAACCTTCATTTTAGAATTTCAATTGATTGCTATCGTGCTTTTAACAGTCGTTAAATGTTTAACACGAATTCAGGTCTGGACCACTGAAGGTGACATTGGCAAGGAAAAAACATTAGAAAGAAACCTTGAAAGGAAATGAGACTCAAAAAGGGAAGCCGTTATCCTCTGGTTGAAACTGGGTAGTGGAATTACAGTAGGAAGGGTACAAGGGAGATTAACAGATGGACTTAGCTCAAATAATAAAGATCCCTGAGATACTACAAGGATTGGGGTTAGAAGTCTATCAGGAAAAAAACCCCACATAACTTAATCAAAATGAGCAGTGACTCTAAAGCTAAGCTTAGCCATAGTACTACTTAAAGAGACCCCAAATTTAAAAACTGAATTGTTTTTTCTGCGTCTCACTGGAGAATATGGGTGAGTATTAAATACATTACAGGGAAGTATGATTGCATCATAAAATATAAGAGCCAATCATGTCCCAATATGCAAATACATTTACCAGGAAAACAGGGTAGGATTAGGGGCGTTTCCAAAATGTTTATTGAATCTGGATTTCTTGATGAGGGTTAAAGTGTAGGCAAGATAAATACTGTATGGTCTTCTAAAGTTTTGGGTGAGTTTAAATCTGATGTATGAATCTTAATCAGGTTGAATAAATGTAAGTCAGTTGAACTGTTATTGGCACATTCATTCACAGCAGATTTTATGTGCTAAAAATGAGACGCACAGATTGAGCTCCGTGTGTTTCAGTGCTGAATAGATTGCATAGATGACCTCATAAATGTTAGAAGTGTTTAGTTAGTGTTCTTTCTAGGATTTCGGCCATTTACAGAAATATCCCAAATGCTAGAATTAGTTCTACCAAGACTTATCAATAGTAATTATTTTAGAGTCTTTATACGGTGTAGTCTCGGTAAATGATGAACTGTTGTTATTACTACTACTACTACTACTACTACTACTAATAATAATAATAATAATAATAATAATAATAATTAAAATAATAAATAATTAGCGCATTAGCACATCCCTGGGTCACAAACCTGATCATCAGCCAATGACTAGCTAATTAACGCCAGATACTGCTTGGTAGGTAACGTTAATGTTAGCTAAGCTAACAAATTAACTGGCTAATGTTAGCCCAATTCATTAATGACTGTAAATTGTTTCATGAACGTGCTTTTATCATAAATACTTAGTTTAAGTTAAGCACTTTGAGATTTTAGACTTAAAATGAAAAGTGCGAATATATATAAAGATTACAAAGACCACGTGTATTCTCATAACGCACTGCTTAACATACATCAGTATGCTAGGTGCTTTACGAAAGCAACATTGTGTAATGAAAAAAGGTTTAAAGTTTTCTACATTCTCTCTAACATTATCTATAACTGGAGGTCATACTTGTTTCGTATCCCTGCTGAGTGTGCTGATTCATGCAGAACGCTATAGCGGATTAGCCTAGTAACAAGATATTAGATAGCTACTAAAAAGGCTACAATAGCACAAAAATGTTATGACATTTATCTTTTCTTTTGACTCTGATTTGTGACCCAGACGTCTGTCTGTACACTGTCTCAAACCAATTTTCTTTTTTAGTTTTTTTCCACCAAGCTTTACATGTTAGAGTAAATTCTAACAAAACTCATCTAGCTACCATGTGGGATGCAGCCTGGCTGTCCTTATTATACTTGCGCAGACAATTTTACATCTCATGATGTGTCACAATGCTACATCAGGATTTTCTGAGCCCGCTCCAGTGGCACACAGTAAACCATTGACTTTTCACTCGATGGAAGATCCTATGGTTCAGCCACTCTTTTTTGCCAACACGCAGCATGAACAAAAACAAGAATGCATTTCCTGGAATTCAGGAAACACTAAGCAAAACAAGTCTACACACCCAGATAAATTCCCGTATGAGAAATGTGTTGTGCATCTAATGCAGAACGGTTTAAAAGATGGACGCGTATGGAGCTTTTAAAGTCATCAAGACAAAGTACTGAGGAGGGTTACCGGGCCTCGTTTATATTTCTCAGAGTAGACGATCGATATTTGGAGAGCCGGTATCATTTTAAGTGTCTGGAGCTTTCAGGAACAGGATACTCCCTGATTTAAAGTGCTCCGGTAAAGGTTTCTGGCAGGCTTAGAGACCGGGGACTCCTTTATGTATAGTAAGCATCCATCCAGAATGTCCAGATATGAAGCACAGTTTTCTTTCTGATGGATTCAACATGTTTGTTTGGTCTCATTCTGAAATCTCATAAAAAAATTTGTTGGATTGCTTTTATTTATATTTAACCTATTTAGTTCTCTAGTTTCTCTAGTTATCTTTGCAAGCCTCTCTGCTAAATTTATGAGAGGTCTGTTTATGTTTAAAAAAAATGAACATCTATAATTCATTTAGTTTAGAAACAATCACAGACCCAACCGCAGTATATTGTAATGACATGTAATGTAACGTAATCACAGTCTCTTTATGTAATAAATATTTCAAACTGAACTTTCTGTGAGGGTTTTGACATGTTTGCTCGTAATAAATGAACGACCTAATGGATATTTCCATCTTTCTTTCTGTCTGTTTTTGCAGTATGGATCCAGGCAGTGCAGGCTCTCATGATTCTGTCAATCATCTTCAGCTTCCTGTCGGTCCTCCTGTTTTTCTGCCAGCTCTTCACGCTGCAGAAGGGTGGACGCTTCTTCCTCACTGGAGCCTTCCAAATTTTTGCCAGTGAGTACCGGAAATCTGAATTGTTTGTTGGCTGTGGTAAAAAGTCACTTGCTGATTTAGTCACAGCTGTTGATTTTGAACGGTCATGTGTCACCAAGCCCTAATTTTCAAAACACACTGCCTCTGGGATATTTAGACCCAAAAAGTAAATTCAGCATATTCCCTCTAGGGACAAAGAAATCATAGTCTTGCAGCCAATCGATTAGTTACAGACGTATGCCAAGAGAAGATTTTGCCATATTCATATATGCCATATTCAGTTACACAGTGAAATCACATCAGATCCAGACAGAATTGCAATCATGACAGTAGGAATCGATGCTAGGAGTTGCCCTTGTTCCCGCTGGCCTGGGCTAGGAAACAAAATTATAAAATCATATTGCTGGAGGTTTTTTGTGTTAGAACATGTCCCTCTAAGTGATTGGTTTTTGGTTGTTTATCGGTGCAAAATCTTTAAAATAGACAATCGATATGCATCTAAGAATCGATTATTTTCCCCATCCCTACTCCATCCATACACACCTCAAAGTCAATTTGGCTAAACTCATTCATGGCATCTCCTGAGGCTCCCTGAGCTGCTCTTGCTCTATTAGATAAAAGGCCTTGGGCTGTGGCTGTGTTAATCTAATGAGTCCTGTCACCTTTTGTTATACAGTAGATTGTGCAGAATGCATTTAAATGCTATCCAGTTCAATTACAGACCAACTTCCTGAGGCAATTTGTTCAGATTAAATAATTTAGTATATAGAGCTATAATTAGGCAAGGTCAATACTGACTCATGCTGTAAACATATTGAAGATGATGTATTAAAATTTTTTTTCCTATTTGACTGTTTTCTGAGAAAATGTTTGGGAATGTGAGGCTTTTTAGGAACAGAATGCAGGTTGCTTGGTCTTTATCGTTGGCTCTCCTTAGCGATTAACTGAATGTCAAAAGGAAGCAGTGTGGGCGGTTAGGAGCCTGGCGTATTCAGGTGCCCACCAGATTGGCACTGGAAACAGAGGCCCGAACACAAGCCGAAATGTCACGGCTGGCACGCTGGGGGTGGCTCGTGCCCTGCCAGACTGAGACTGATTTCAGAAAGTGCTTCATCATGCTGCGGATGCAAGTTATTGCGCTGGGGAAATGCTTCTAGATGCAGCAGAGGAAGAAGACAGTGTTGGCTCTGTCCACTCAAATTTAATGGATGCTGCCTTGTCTGGTTCAAACAAGGACATTTAGAAAAGTTAAATGTCAGCACTATTGGAGGGTGAATTTGAGATCTTTAGGTTTTATTTTGCTTCCAGAGTTTGCATCATGAAAATCCATGTAAAACTATCATGCAAAACATGCAGTGTGACAAAAATGGAGAAAGCAAAAGTCTTTAAATGGTCTGTTGTTATGTCGTATGAGTAAAATGTTGTTGTTTTACCATGTTGCAACTACTTTTCAGTATACCTGGAAAGTTCAAACCTACCATCCTATCTACCAAACTAACCTACCTACCCAACCTAAAGCTCTAACTACCTTCCTACCTTCTTACCAACCATCCAACTTACCATCCTACCTACCTACCTACCTGCCTACCTCCACTCTTAGAAAAGGGGTTCTTTAGATGGGTAGTGGTTCTACCTTCCTAAAGGGGTTCTACTTTTGTGGGAACCCTTTGTGAAAGGGAAACCCTGTGTGGTAGAATTCTACATAGACCCATTAAGGTTTTCCCCAGAGGAACAAACTAAAGAACCCTTTAGGATTCTAGATTTTAAAAAAAAAATTAAGAGTATACCTAAGCTACCATTCTAACTACCAACCCACCATCCTTCCAAACCTGCCATACCACCCATCTACCAAACCTACCATCCCACCTACCTACCAAACCTGCCATCCCATCCATCTACCAAACCTACCATCCCACCTACATACCAAACCTGCCATCCCACCTACATACCAAAACCTGCCATCCCACCTACATACCAAACCTGCCATCCCACCCAGCTACCAAACCTGCCATCCCACCCAGCTACCAAACCTGCCATCCCACCTACCTACCAACGCAACAAAGTATTCATGATAAAGCACATTAATTAAATAATCTATAATCTATTGTAGGTGTGGAAGATAATTTGTGGTAGATATGGTAAATATGTGTGGAATGTTACATAGTGATGTAACATTTTTATATTTAGTGCTCTGGCTGTTCTGTTAAGTCATGTGTCAACATGTGACCAACCGTGTGGCCAGCAGTGAAGCAGTAATGGCAAGTGAAGCTTGCTCTTTCAAGTCACAAGGCTGAATATTCTGTGTTTTCCCCCTCTGTCAGGTCTGTTCGTCATGTGTGGCGCTATCATCTACACGGTGATGAGTCCCGCATGGGTTCCCTCAACTGAGTCGTTCGGTTTCGCCTACATCCTGGCCTGGGTGGCTTTTCCTCTGGCGTTCATCAGTGGCTTAATCTACGTCATCCTGAGGAAACGGGAATGAACAGGGCGCCCCCTTTAGGCTCGGCATCCAGACGTCTAAGCTCTGAATCTAAAGCGCCGCACCGCATCCGCATCCGCAGACAAGTTTAAACAGCCCATATCTTATAATATCGTAACTGTACGATATCGTACAAAAATCACCACCCTGAAAAGACATATAACAAATCAACGCGGTCATAGTTTGAAGATGTATATAGTATCTATGGTTTAAAACCTATTTATAACACTTTTTACATATATGTACATAGTATTGTTGTGTGTGTTGACAGAGCTTTCTTTTGTTTTGTTTTTCGCTAATTAAGTGCCTAAAGTGTGTGTTTGTCAAAGGCAAGTGCATCATTAGCCATATTGTGTGTTTTTATTTTTCTTACACTGCCAAAAACAGTTATAAAAAAGTCGTTTGAAGTATTTTAACCAAAGAGCATGTATTAAGAATAGCGTCACGCTTTGAAATGAAAACAGCTTTAGAAGTTTAGAGAGGAGGTAACACTTACTGGGGACTTACGATTAAGCTAGATAGAATGGTTGACCTTTTTTTCTTTCTTTTGCTTTTAAGAAGATATTCATTTCTTTTTTTATTATTTTTATTCAACAAAATGGTGCTATGTATTTACCATTCCTATAGCCATTTCGATTTTATCTAGCCGGACAGAAGCGAATGCCTGCGAGTAGACATGACAGCTCTGTACACTTACTTCTGTACATACAGTACTTACCAAATAGACTCATTTTATAATTAAATTGTGTTTTAAATAACGCTAGACTTGAGTATTAGCTAAGCAACTTGCTTTAAAAGGCAACGGACGAAGGAACTTTCGCGATAGGGTTTGAGCAGATGATTCATTTGGTCAGTTTACTCTGTACTGGTTGGACGTTTTATGACTGAACTCATCACTGTGTTAGATAAATCTCTAGATCCAGACACTCATAGCCCATACTGTAACAGCCAAGAGGGCATTATATTACCAAATGCCATCAGGAAGATGTGAACTGCCCAGTGTGTGTGTGTCTACACTACATTCATCTGTGTTGTGTGTCTTCAGCTAGCCAAACAAAAAAGCCAAAGTGCACTAGAGGTTAAAAAAAAACAAAAAACATGCATATTTACGCATACTACTTCTGACTGAAGGGAATCTTCACGGCATTTTGCATGGAATTAAACAACAGGCTGATTAGAAATTTTTTGGTGGTGGATGCACAGGAATTTTTTGCATTTGTTGCAGCGTTCTGCTTATACTTGAAATGTGTCATGCTGATTATGTCCACCATCGTGAAAAAAAACTAAACGTCTCCACCTTGAACGCTATGAGTCCTTCGCAGTGTTTTACAGGACGTCATGTGGTTCTTTTACAAATACATCACTTGTGAACTTGTCTTTGCAAGCTCATAATCTGTATGCTACTCACACCGAGGACCATGTAGGAGAAGTCTATAGGAGGATCCCTATGCACTGAAACCAACAATAAATTACCATTAACTCAATTTTGTCGTCTGATCTTATGGTTATTATGTGATTACAAAGTTCTGGTGCACGTCTTGAACATCATCCTAAACCAACACGAGTGAAGTGTGTAAATGCATTAATAAGCATATTTTACCACTATTTACCAGTGTTCTACTTTTTGTCCCTCTGTTATCCTAATTTTCCTAAAAAGAAATGAAACCCTGATTTTATATTATATTTAACCGCCACACTGATTCTCAAAAAAAATGTTCTAGATCAGTTGGTTTATACAAGAGAATGTTACAGTATTAAAAGTTCTACCAGTGTCAGCTTTGTTGCATACTTGTATACTACTCATACTAAACCTTGCCTAAAAGCAGTAGTATGTACTGTTTCTGTGATCAGAGGAGGAAGCAGAACCTCTTATGATGGTCACTTTAGAAAAACGCCTCTCTCTGTAACTCTGAGCATCTGTTCAGACGAATGCTTGTGTATTTATTAAAAGCTATTAAACAAACTTTGCTTGTCAAAATGTGGTCTGTCTCTCAGTGGGTGTGTCTCGAGCTTATAATCAGGTTTATAAGAGGATATATTTCCATAAGTAAAAAAAACACTATGTAAGTCAGTTGTGTCTGTTGGATGTGGGTGTGGCAGGAGCAGCTATGCTGAATCATGTGGAAATGACTCGAAACACTGATGGTTCAGTATTCTGAAAACAGCAGTGTGTGTGTGTGTGTGTGTGTGTGTGTGTGTGTGTGTGTGTGTCTGAAAAAAGTCTGTGACATCACCCTCTAGTGTTCTCCGGCTTGATGTTCAGATGAACTTCTTACCTAGATGCTCCAACTCCAGAATTATTTTGCACACATTACACCCAATGAATCAAATTCACATGACACAACATAATACTCATAATAACATAAGAATTTAATGACACCTCCAAAGAGTATTTAAAAGAAAATCCTTACAAAATTATATTTTTTAAAGAATTGCTTTTAGTCTTTAGAAACTTTACTGTTGCCTTTGACCACAAGATTAAATACAACTATACAGCTTCCCCATGTGTTTAAGCTCACAATAATACTCACTGCATGTGTTATCAATTTGATATAGTCATGAAAATATATAGTTTGCTGTAATTTCGGATTTAAGTATGCATTTCAATATAATAATAATAATAATAATAATAAAGGGGAAAGAAATACAGAAAAAAGTTCATATTTCTGTAGAAACACCAGTGCATCCTCTGAACAGCCTTAGCAAGCTGAGATTAAACACTGTGTGAGATCGCCCTCTAGTGGTCATCGAGCGTTTTGCCTGCGTATCTTCAGATTTGATATTTCTGTATTTCAATAAAATGGAGAGCACAAATAGAAACAAAGAAATAATAATATTTAATAAAATATAAGCAAATAAACACACACATATATAAAAAAAAAAGCCAGTTGATAAATATCTATCTAAATATTAATATACATTCGTCTATTTTATTTATTTATTTATTAACATAAAACATATTTAATAGATTAAAAAAAATAAAAATAAAAAATCGAATAAATAAAGCAAATAAATTAATCAAATCTAAAGCAATATCTGATTGATTTCTGTAGGGACATCAGTCTTCGAGTGTGTGTGAGATTGATGAAAAATGTGTGAGGTCGCTCTCTAGTGTTCATCTCCAGAATTATTGGCACCCTTCAAGAGAATGGGCAAATGGAATATGTATGCATTTCAATATAATAATAATAATAATAATAATAATAATAATAATAATAATAATTTGGAAATAACTATTAGGGAAAATATAATTTTAAAAATCAACTAAACATATTTAATTAAGTGTTGCACTAATTCTATATTCTTTGTGAGTATTAACCCATAGATTGTCCCACCATCAAAAGTTTGGCATTTCCAGACTACAGACGCCCCAACAGTTCCTGAAAATAATGTATTATTTATAGAAAGGTTACTATTAAAAATGTTAATAACTACTCATAAAATGAGGACATATCTAAGTAGCTTCAGATGGTTGGTTTGTATGGCTGCCACATGGAGGTACACAGTTAGAAGCCTAGAAATAAAGGTAGTGAAAAGAGCTCAACAATAGGTTCAGCATTTAAGGGTTAATTGTTGTCATCTCTTAACAAGCAACTGTATTCAATCAATACAAACATAGCTTTGACTCATATTACTAAAGAATGATGAAATCTTATTTGAGAAACAGAATTTGCCAAACTTGTTGTTCGATTGTAATTAATGATGAAATAAAAACAGTCCCGGGTCATGCATGCAGAAGTTTGGACTCCTACTGTATGCCAACAAAAAAAAAAGCTCTACCCTGTTATTTCTGCCCTAGAGAGTGAGAAAGAGCGTCCTCCTGTGGTCAGTGGTTTAAGATACAGATGAACATCTTACCTTCATACATGGAGAAATTCAGATTTAATATTTCTGTTTGGGTAATACAATGGAGGAATGGAGATGGAAAAGGCAGAAAAAATAATTAATAGAAGGCTCAAAACTATGTAAAAAAAATAATGATAAGAGAGCTTACTTGAAGGTCACAGTCCATTTAATCCCATTTAAGTGTTTCGCACATCATTAGCTGCAGACACATTAGTCTTAATTTGAGAGCTCAGTATTTGCCCAGTGAGGTCGTCCACACCAGTCTTCTATCATGTGTGTGTGTGTGTGTGTGTTTTGAGCAGCGGATTCAGACGTGGTTAAGTTCACCATCCGCTCCTGTTCTATTATAAGGTTTGAATTGCAAATATTTGATGAAAGTCACACACACACACACACACACACACACACACACACACACACACACACTCTCTCTCTTCACCAACTCAGACTGTCTCAGCATGAACGGCCCTCCCACTGGCTCCACTCCTAATATCATAGCCTTTCTGAGCAAACATAAATCAGCATTTTAATTTAAGGGAATATAGCCTGTAGATATAGGCCGTGTACAAACCACCGTCGTCGATGTTGAGTGTTTCTAAAGAAGCCTGCCAGAAGCAAAGAACAGATTACACATCCTTCCCAACAAACTGGATTTTTTAAGTTTGACAGTTTAGAAAGCGCTGGTAAATCAACGGCAATGAGCAAACAAAGGACTCATAATACTATTTACAAAAAAGGTCATTATTTGTGAAAGAACTTTAAGCCGTAAATAGGTCTTTATTGATCCTTCACTACGAGGACTCCGAACTGATCCCTGTT
>JAOUQW010000049.1:3799853-3824859 GCA_028565825.1 Olivaichthys viedmensis | reverse complement strand
GATGTTTGAGGCAAAAAATGAACTCAATCTATTGTAGAATAAGTCTGTAATGTAATGAAACGTGGAGAAGGTGAAAGAGGTGTGCAGGCTTGACTGTACTTATGTACTATTCTAGTGATTTGTAAGTATTCATAAATGTCTAGTATGCTCACACTCAGAAATACGAGCCAATGTAATAAAATGTCCCATCATACACCACGTAATAAAATGAAAGAGGCTTGAGCAGATAATGGACAGAACCAACATGGCAACCAACGATGTCGGTCGACTTATTTTTTTTCAGTGCCGCTTCTGTCCCAATCTCAACCTTATACCTACTGTATATGGAGTTTTGTATTAGAAAACTCGAAACTTTGCCCTAATACATTCTCCTGTTGTACTTGAATAGTATTTTTTTCCCGTTTTATAGCACCAAACAAAAGCTTCCAGTCCACATGCCCTTGCCACACACAGCAAGGTGGGTTTATTTATTCATGCTGTTTAAGCTCCCATTTACACAAATAATGATATGATCATTTTTATTTGAACAACACTAGCTAGGTATTGTGCGAAGAAAAATGACAGAGTGAATTCATTTGGAGTAAGAAATGAGGCAAGGAACGAGAGAGGCTGAAGCTGGAGGTTAATGAAAGCATGATTAGTAAACCTAATTATCTGGGCTCTGGCTGAGCTCTTGAAAAAAAAAAAAAGACAATCACCATCAGTCTATGTGCCACGTAGCATAATCACGGCTACAGAGACAAATACTGCAGTCTGCCCACAAAGCCCCATTTTCACCACGTGCTAGCAAGTCAAGATGCTATCTACTTTATACGTGGAAGGCAATCAATTTACACTTTTACACACACACACACACACATGTTCACGGTTTTCCAGTGGAATTGCAATACCTTTGAACTTGCCTCAGGTTGATTTTTCTTTGCAAATATTACAAAAATGATGTCTATATATTAAAATTTATATCCAGATCATTAAATGGTCTTACCCAAATACTAAACCAAATTGACCCCAAGATTATTACAACACGAAGTGGTCTCCTCTCATACGAGTGTCTTTCTATTCCATTGTCAGCATGTACTGTACGTTACTGTATAAATGTATTATGTTTTGTGTCAGTGAATTGGTTCATTAATTCTCATTACTGTACTTAATTTATGATAATACATTTAATAATATGAAACTTTTTTAGAACCTTGATTTAAAAAACATGAGGAGGGAAGTGGAGCTCTGGCAACTTTGGTTTATGTTAACAGCAGGGACAGTGCTCCAGTACTGTAATTTGAAGGAATTGTAAATAATTTCAAACACAATCATAATAAAATCCATTGAACTATTCCATGTAATAGATCATGCTGACAAACAACCTCTAGACAGCTACATGCTACACTAACACCCCCTATCCTCCCTTGAGTATTAGCTATGATTCCTCTTGTCTTGCCCATTTTCATGACTGTTTCATAGTTGCTTTTCAACTTGCTACATAAATTAGCTAATGATGCCTCAGGCATTAAGTAGCCTAGATTATTGCCGTTGTGTTTTTGTTCCTGCTATAACATTAACAAAGTAATTCCAAAGCATTCTGTCATACAGATAGCTAGCCTACTTTGAATAACCAGATGAAATTGTCACCACTGAGCTTGCTAGCTAAACCAAACATGTCTTCATACAGAAGCCTATTTAATGTCAACAGCTTTTTATTCAATTTAATGAGCAAAATTATGATGTGCAATTATGATGGTTACTGTTTGGCCAACAGGCTGTTGCTAAATGCCCTCAAAAGGCATAACCTCGCTAGCTAGATGTAGATTAATCAGATCTTCAGTTCAACAGAAACCACTATTAACTGACCAAACGTAAGAAGAAGAAGATGCTAGTGTTTTCTTTTTTGCTAGTTTTAAAGCTGTATCATATGTCTTTGCCAGAAAGAAATTAGAAGATATTTTGATATCATTTTGATGCCAAAGCTAACGAACAAGGACTTTAAAACTTAAACTGCCAACCCAATTGTATTTAGTTAAATTAAACCTTTAGGACAGAAATATATCGTCGCTGAAAATCTCCAAAATTCCAATTTGTCAGGAACACGAAAAAACACTTTTTCATAGAGTATCATACACAATAAATCCGAAATTGACGATGTGATTTGTCAGCTTTTCATTGGTGATTTAGATGTTAACGGCGATGGGTAGATAAAGATTTTTGCCCACATTCCATATATGAAAAAAAGTAAAAAACGCAAAAAGTGGAGAGAGTTACATGTTTTTCATTTGACAGCGACGATATTGAATACATCGATATCAATATCGAGAACGCCATATAATAACACATAAATTGAATGGTACTGTTTTCACATTGTTGGCACCCATGAAAGAAATAGGACTTTCTCCTTAATCACAATTCAACCCCTGATTATATGATGCTACTTTATAAATATTACAATACATTTGAAATGCAATGATAATCATAATGTTGGACACAAAAAAGCAGTGTATAGGGTTTAGGAGGGGAAGATTTAGAATTTTGGTATTGGGAAGGTTTTGTCATGCAGACCTGGCAACCCTATACCAATGAAAACCGAGAGACAATATAACATTCTCCTCAGTCTCTTCCAAGGATGACATACAGTTTATCATTCATGATCAAAGAGATCACCTTGTGCGGCATGTAAAGCCACTTTTAAGCTGTAGACTAACCGAATGGACGCACGGTCCAACCTCTTCACCCCAACGTCTGGATATTGTTCACACTATAGACACTTGCACCTTCTCTGTATCGAGGGAATTTAGGAGTTACTGCTCCTTCTGCCCTTTCAAATCACCTTCTTTTTTCCCCTTTAACAACCAAAGGCCATATGGTAAACATATTCCTCCACCTCGTTGGCTTTTATGGCTCTTGCTGAAAGAATGGAAGGGGTTGGGTCAGGTTCAGGAGGCTAAACGATACAGTCGGCCATTAAAGAGCTTTTATTTCTATTGGAGCAGTCAGCCCAGCGCTGTGGGACCATTCGAACGCCATCGTCTCATTACGAAGGAATAACAGCACCATAGGAACGGCTACGTGCCATCACACATTGGTGCTTGATCGTGTCTGAGGTTGATTCCGCTTTTCATGTTTATTGAGAGGTTACAGCATTCAGCATGACATGATGAAAAGGTCTCTTCACAGTCTTGCTACAGACAGTGTGCATTAAAATACAAAACGGGAGGTGGAATTTCATCCAGCACCTCCAGACCAGACCATGCCGTCAATTCCGGGGTTCAGCTTTTCTGTTTCACTCTTTCTTTATGGTGGGCTGTAACTCATGCAGACAGAGCTCTGAAACCCCTCCACTGACCCGCATCTGGATAGCAGCTGGGGTCACACAGGTCCTCCGGACATGTCCGGCACCAGCTGCTGGCTTCCTCTTAAACCTGCTAACCTGCACTGCAGAGAGAATAAAAAAACAGGAGGGTAGAAAAGATGCTAGGGGAAATAAAGACATTCAGAGATGTAGGAAATTTGTGCATTTTAAATAGAAAACTAGTTGGTTCATTTTTTAAATTTACTAACCCAGTTCATACACTGAGGTGTGTTAGCTGCCAGGACACCTTGTCCCTTTAAGAAACATACAATTAGTCTAGGACCTTTGTGGTAGATCTGGAGTTGGGAGACCAATCCAAAGTTGTTATGATGCTAGTGGGAAACTGACAAGTTTAAGACTTTCCTGTTATTTGATTATTGATCATGTGATTTTAGATGCAGTTCCCCAGCAGTGCTCCAGTTGGTACAGTTATTTTTATTTTTTTTCCAGATTAATGGACAGGTTTGACGTTTTGTTTTTAAACATAATTTGAGAAAGAAAAGTATTCTAATAGTTGATGTTATGTATTTGGCAAGTTGATTGAAACAAAACAATTCCATTTTCTTTTCTTAAATTCTGACTCAGAAGTTCTCTTGAAATGTGGGAAGCATTAGGATGGAAATATACCAAGACAGAGAGAGAAAGAGAGGACTTCCCTTGCAGTCACACATCTGATGGAGCTCTTTGAAGGCTTGATAATTGGCTGACTAGTTGAATTGGGTGTGTTTGAGCGGGGAAAATGCAAAAAATTATGCCCAAAACTCCAAGACAAGATTGAGAACATCTAATCTTGATTTCTAGGTAGAGCTAGGTACAAGTCAACTCAGATCCACAAGTGAATCTGAAAACTGAAAAAAATCTGATGCATTTACATGCACTTGGGAAAAAATTGGGTTTACGCAAGTCATTCAATAATCGTATTTCCTTTAGTAGCAAAGCCATTAGTTTGATTACATTTCCCAGTGCTGGGGTGGTTGCATTGCTAATTTTTAGATCAAGTAGCTTGTAAGTAGTTTAAACTAATTTATTGAGTAGTGCTGATAAATGTAACATTGTTTTTTTGTTTTTTTTGCACGTATACAATCTATATTTTTACTGCATCATGTTATATAATTCTTGTCGGTTGGTTGGACGCACAATTGACTTGAGGTTACTGGCTGCTAACGTAACGAGTTATCTCTCTAGTCGCTTTTTTCTCAATGTTGATCCAGTCATGAAGATGAGTTTTTCTTCTCTATCTGGTTATGTTTGCACACAAGCGCAGATGTAGAAGAGCAAAAAAATATCAAATTAATGTTATACATGCATTGAATCCAGGTGTCTTCCTTGGCTTTAATCTGATATAAGATCATAGTATGCTGTTTACATGACCACTTGAATAATCTGGTAACTGTAAGAAAAACAAAGCAGATAAGAGATCCAGATACTATTAGAGACAGGAACGCTTTTACAAAGTCTAACCCTAACCCTAACCCTGAATGTGCACACAGGACGAGCCTGATCACCACAGGAAGTAAACAAGGTCATGGCACCAGAGGGAAGTGATTAGGTGCAAAACGAAGGGAGGGGGAAGAGGAATGAGAGGCAATAATCAAGAGAGTATGATGTCGGGCCAGGACCCATGAAGAGCGGGGGAGGAAGAGGAGGGTGTTGGAGATGAAGGAGTGGTAATTGATAACAGACCCCAGTAGTCTCAGGTGCAGTCGGGCTAATTTCACGGTGGCGGAGGGAGGCCGACGAGCAGGCACGGTCCTCTTTGCTGAGGGTGGAGCCTTCAGGAGGTCTTGTAATTAGAGTGGTAAATGTGATTTAATGACAAGAGGCCACAAAGAACTATTCTAATAATAAAATTAGACAATACATCAAAGTCAGCATGAGCGAATGGGGTGTGAATGCTTTCCATTTGGTAAGTACTGTATTGAACAAAACGAATGCTGCTCGGCACTGAGAATGTGTTCACTGTGAAAAAGGGATTCACATCATATTGTATGGCGAACAGAAATAAGAAAACGCTAATACGCATATATTTCACATGCGACGAGGGACATACACCAAGAATAGGACATCAGCATTTACATCAGTAGCCCACAGCTGTCTACAGCCACATAAATAATCTGATAAGAGGTAAAAGGAGGAATTTGAATTGCTGAGGAAGGCCATTACTCTCCTATATGGCAGAGGAGTCTGCAGATAGGAATATGGATGAAGAATGTCTGCTATGCTCAATGAATATCTGAATCTTAACTGCTGGGGAGGACTGGCAGTTAAGTCCTATTACCAGGTTCCCCAGTGGTTATGGTTAATCAGTGTTATAAAATCACATGTAATGGTTTATGTTGGTCTATGTGTTTCATACGGAGTACAGTTACAAACACTAATGACTGCCTGATCTACTTTATCCAGATTATCCACTTAAAACCAACCCTACATGCATAGCTTTGTCTTGTTTAATCCAGCGTTGAAGTGCAGCAGAGAAAGACGGGTACTCTCATGCTGTGATGAGCCAAAGACAGCAGAATAGGACCGCTCTTCAGTTCACTAATTATCCAAAGAATCTTAAAGAATCAATAACATCTGGTCAATGTATATCATGGCATACTGAACTGCATTCAGAGTTACTGAATGGGATTATGGAGCGGTCTCATTGCCTAAAAATGGCTTTGTCATGATGCCAATTATCATGTAAACGGTATGTGAAGGACAACTGATCTATTGAGCAGTCATTGATCAGGAGTTTAGCGACCCTGATTAGTCACAGTGCCAGAGCTGTATTAACATGAACAAACCTGTGTTTAATGATCATGAAGATCTGCTTTGTTTTGTTGTCAGCGATCTGATCTGTGCATGTAACTTTGATTCTGCACTCATGGCCAATAAAGCAGGTATTTCAAATAAAAGGAAACAAAAGGAATCAATAGCCCTGGAAAAGGTAACAAGAACCTCAGGCCTAAGGACACAGAGGCCCATTCGACGTTACACCACCTCCACACACACTCCAGCTGGCTTGCAGGTACTGCTGACAAATGACTGACAGCGAATCCTGTGTCCTCTTTGATGGGGCTTGGGGACTTTGGTGGCCTCTGATCAGTCATTTGCAAAGGGCCCGAGGGTCTGAAGAAACAAGGCCCAACGATCCCTATCTCTCCCCTCCACACACCTCTTTATATGCTAATGCTCTTGCTCATGAAGTTTTCCCCTCTGTCTGATTTGGAACAGCTTGCTGGATCGATGGGAGAAGGGGGGTTGATGCCTTTGTTCAGCACCGTCCCTGTGATGAGTTTGAACCAGACTACAGAAGGCAGGTGAATTGTGGGTCGTTTGAACTCTTATGCGGTTTCGCCTGTCAACCAGCTGGTCCTCACCATGCAGAAGTGTCATGACCCCGAGATAATGACCATAAAAGAAATTAGCCTTCCCTCTAATTACAGTCACTTTCACTGCATGATCTGTCTGAAGGGAACAGTGGGACCTGCTATGTCGACTTTGGCCTGCCCAAATGATGCCCAGTGCAGAATGGAGAACTTTCTGCCTCTAGTATTGAAATGATGCAATGCATTTGAATTTTAGGTGCCGTTGGATGTGCTTTTGAAAGCAGAAGCAGGTTTATGACTTTTGAGTAAGGATGATCAGTTATTGCAAAAGAAGTTCACAAGCAAATGTGATAAAGTCCATGAAGAATCATGAAGAATAAATACAATTTTGTAGATTTCTCAAACAAGATTCCATCATTCTTTACTAAGTAAGTGCAAATGGGATTTTTTTTTTACTTAACAAACATTATTTACTGCATTAGTTAACATTAATAAACCATAAACTTCAGAATTAAATAAACCATAAGCAACGTTAACAAGGTAACAAAGTAAGTTAACATTTGTATTAATTAAGTATAAAGTAATATACAGTATGCCTTTACAATAAATAAAGAAATTAATGGATAAATGATATGAAGATAGATTTCCATTTTATAAGATATTCTTTTTAAATAGCTAAAAACTGTTTTTTGTCTCTGGTTTATATAATCTATTATTGAACACTAAGCATCAACTGGGTCAAATTTCAAAATCTTTTTTATAAATGATAAAATAAAAACAGCTCTTGATAGTGGACTCAGACTTTTAAACCCTCCTCTCTATTGTCATGAGGAAAAATCTTTCTTGTCAAACTTGTCTAGATGTATTTGAACCATTTAGAGGAAACTTTTGAAACTGTAGTCACTAATTGTGCAAACATCTTAAGATGTCAATGTAGGGATCCTTTACGTTTAAGTGTTCTTACACTACCTCTTGAGCCTGAGATAACTTCCATGTTTTAACAGCAAGCCGACAATGAGCCCAAATCCAGTTTTAAAGTTCTGTTAAGTTACTCATTAACTCAGTGGGCACTTTGCTGTAAGAGCACTTTGTCACCGAGGCTATCAGAGGGAGTGGCATGGGCGAGGGGAAGGAGGGGGCAGCCTATTCATTTCACAAGGAGCCTTCAGGAGGAGAGAATTGCCTTCATGTGTCGAGTAAATCCTCCCTCCATTAGACCTGCTTCCACTACAAGCCTTGGTCCTCAATTACGGCTGGCAAGAGTGGGAGACGGGAACAATTGCAGCAGTTCCCATTACGCGGAGATGAAACGTCTATTCTTCTGCCTTGGACCCGGTGTGAAGGCTTTCAGAATAGCAGATTGTGGGGTGATGGGGGGCCCAGAGACAATGAGACTAGGTATCCAGAGTCACATGGCCACACAGAGCCCTTTGCAGGCAAAATTACAAGAAAATACAAGATAATGGGGGGGGGGTTGATTGGGGCTAATGGACTTATTCTTAAAGGTAATGTGGCTTACACATTTATTTAGACCTCTTTCCAGTTTGAGTCTGATCTCCTTCTGTGATCTCGGAGCCTTGAGAGTGTGAGAGTGTTTTCACGTGCTATAAATCAACCATCATATAGTGCACTTCTTTTAAGTCTGCTATACTATAAAGCACTTCAAACTGCCAGAGTTCCTCCTCAACCTGCCGTTCATTGATGAACCAGCAAGGCCCTAATAGGGCATATTTAGAAGTAACAGATGTTTCGGGGTGATGTGGCATTAAACCATCAGGGCAAAGTATTTTGGGATGCCAGCGGAGGAAAAATTCCACGGTATTCGAGGCACAAGCCGGTCTTTAGAATGGCATGCAAGAACATCTGTTCACATAACTTGGAACTGTGATAATCAATTACAGCATAAATGCACTGATTCACTATGACACAGTGAATGTGCAAAAGGAACAATATGAAACGGAACATCAGTGTGTACTAAAGATCAAGGATTAAACCACAAAAATAATTTAATGGAGGCTAAGGCACCATTTTATTGCAAATACTAAAATTGGCTAAACAGAGTATTATTGCAAAGTCAATGAACCAAAGAATGCTCTTTATCTTCTTAAAGTGATAGTTAGGCCAAAATGAAATTTACTTACATTTCTTTTTATTGTAGATGACTCAGAAATACTATTTTCCACATACACAGTTTTATAAAATACCAGAATGTGTCAGATCATAAGTCAAAAGATCAAATAAGTAAATATCATAGGCGGAGTTTAGGTTTTGCGCTAGGGGGTTGGGTGTGCAACATTTTTTTTTATATGCACATGCAGATACTCGTACTGACTGGGCCTACTCATATGAACGTATGAACATTGCATTTAAAAGCATATTTCACTGTGCTTATTGCTTTATACAATAAATTGTAAAACAATCTAGCTTCATATCTCTGTTGCACAATTAAGCATGGACCAGATTCAACTTGTAGCGCAATGCAATGTACATAAACAGCAAAAGACTAATCCTCTCTGATTTGCTGTTGCACTTAGCATGCAGACCCTCTGTATGTAGCCTACTGTATAATGCAAACAGAAAGCTGTGTAGTCTTCGAGGATTTAGCCTAACCAGCAATAACAGTCTGCGATGATGAATGTTTAGTGAGCTTCTCAGACAGTCTTGTCCAATTCTGACTTCCCACCTTGGTAAATAGCTCATCAGTATTAGATCTTGCGCTAGAAAAGTGGTGACAACTAAAGCAAATCACAGCGGGGAACAAGCCGAAAGCAACAGGATGTCCCCTTGTGAAAGCACTGCCTCAGGAAAATTCCAAATCAAATTGGGTGAAATTGAGACTGTATAATCATCCAAATCACTTCTAACGTACAATTCCGCTTTAAAACTTCACACCACGCCTCCTACCTGAGTCTCTGATACCAAACGATGTGCTGAGGAAGAAAGTGATTCTGCTTTAAAATGGAGCTACGACTATTCTTAGCTTTTTACATCCTTTTGACCATTTTTATAGATAACGGTGTGTCATACAGTGTCAGAAACCACACAAACAAGACACAGTTTGAGACGAGTGTGTGATGATTTAGACATGAGGTTTGCAGGATGCTAAACTGCTAGCAATAATTTTGGCTTACTTGCTAGCAACATTAGCCTCGTAGCGCCAGTGCAAAGAAGCGAAGAAAAGCAAACTTCAGACACTGAATGCACACACAACGTATTGGCTGATCGACTGCATTTGGGGTAAGGGGGAAAATGGTGTAAATTTAATATTTACCCAAACTGTTCTTTAAAACATATATATCCACTATTTCAGCCCTTTGAAAAACACTGAAAGTTTTACCTGTTGAAACCTCAATTCATCAATGAACACAGCAGTCATTAGGAGGAAGGGAAGGTGTTATGGAGTAAATGAGGAGCATTGTTGCTTTTAAACTCCGCCGTGGGGTGATTATAAAGGTGGACAACAGAATTAGATCTAGTGTCAAAGAGCAGCACTTATGGAAACAGGATGAGCATAAGGGGCATTAGCTAGGCTCACCCACACCCACACACACACACACACACACACACACACCCATCCTGCAATGGACCTGGCACTACTGCACACTCCAGAGCACATGAAAGCTGCAAGCGTCCTGTGTTCGGTGGTCCCCATGAAGCTTAACCTGGGCACAATGAGCAGAATGAGAGCTGCTCTCCACCTATACAGCTGCCGTGGAGGAAGGGAGGAAGGGACGGACCTGCATTCATGCTGCACTGAACTCCCGGCTTGCTCTTTGAGTCCCTGAAGAATGGCGAGGTTTCACTTCAGTCCCGGTCTCAGCCCACCTCCTTCCCCTTCTACGACGCCCATCCTGAGCCTTGCCCCCTTTGTCCTATTGTCCTCCGCGACGTGATGGATTCAGGAGCTCACCAAAGAGAAAAGGAGGGAAGGGAAACAACCAAAAGGAGGAATCTAGGCTTGACTGGCAAGTCAGCTTCTCTACCTGTCAAAAGTGGGGATGAATAACAAGGGTCTTCAAAGAGAGAAAGCAGCCGATACATAATAATGCTGAGCCTGCAAAGGAACTATTGTTATTCCTCCTCTTTTTCTAAGGTGCTTTAACCTGATCTCAGTTGACTGCTGTTGGGGGAAAACAAGAAAGAAAATAAGGCAAGGCTGTGATCAGGCAGAAAGAAGGCCCTGTGCAGCTAATCGTGATTTTCAAGCTCTCTTTTGAAGCATTGGGGTATTGTGTATGTTAAATACAGATGCAGAGCAGCTGATCACCGAGCCTCACAGCCATTATGCAGTAAATAGAGACCAGGTGGTGACTTCATGAAGGGGAAAAAAACAGAAAGAGAGAAATACAGGGGGGAGTAAAGTGTGAGCACAAGGAAGAAAAACAGCTAAAACCGTTTAATGAGGAAAAAGGTCTGAAAATCTTAGCTTGTGCACAACATGGAATGTACACCATGCATTGTACCAAGTTCAAATAACAGGAAAATGTATTAAAACGTAACCCGATCAGACCAGCAGCACGAAATTCCACATTCTCTTCAGAGCATCGCTGCTTCTCAATTCTTTGAGTGACAGAGATGCGGTTTCCCCCCGTACTGTCTGTGAATGTGGAATTTTCAGTTACAATCGAGGCTTCAGATGCATTGAAAATGTTTAACTTGTGCGACTAGACAGAAGTCATATATTTTCGTCAAAAACATGCAAGTTTTCACCAGTTTTTTTATTTTTTTTATTCAAAACTATATATTTTATCACATTTGTACACATTGTCAAGGCTATAGATTAAAGCCTCAATAAAATAAAATAAAATGTATAGTAAGACCCATATGTGAGTTCCTCCAAAATATTTGTGGACATTTTGGTATAACATTTTAGTAACATCGATGTTATTAATCAACCTGTTAGTTAGTAATGTTAGTTCCAGCGCATTTGGTTTTGTGAAAATACGCTATACATGCCCTGATGTTAACTAGCTAGTTAGCAATACATTTAGTTTAGGTTTTCCACAGCCAGTGAAGTGTGCAGCGAAAATCCAGCGTTCCATCATCAAACCGCATAAATTTGTTCTGTTCAGATAGATTTATTTTGATCTACCATATTTGATTTAGATGTGCTTTTGAATCTTTTGGCTCTGGTAGGTTGCCAATGGGATTATCTTATTTAGAGTGTGAAGACTGCAGGTGTATTTTATCAGCTCTGGTACATTGAGGGACTCAATGTGTCTTCTGACTTACAGCAGTAAATCATTCTGGTTAGTTTTGTGATGATTTAGTCTGTCTGCAACTTACACACAAGTTTCAAGGTCTTAATGTAGGTCTGAAAGAGTTAACCTGACTTGTGTTTAGCGAGACATTGACTACCATAGGGTAAGACTAGTTCAACTAAATAAAGACTAATTAAGCTGATGAGTTAAAAATGACTCAGGCTAATGCTACAGGTCTATTACTCCAACCAGAACTCATGAAGAGGATTGAAATTATTAATTAATCCTTTAGACTAGTTCAGCGCTGATTGTATTTTCCTTGGCTCTATAGGCAATGGAGTACATTAGATCTTATCTAACTCTTATTAGAGTTGTTGCAATTGGACATTTTGGAGAGATAATTAATCTGAAAGAATCTGGAGACATGCTAACAATGTCATAATTCCTTTATTCAAATCACACATTTAAAGCCACACATAGCACCATGATCACGAATTTTGCTGTTATTTTTATTGCCAAGTGACCATAACTAAGTACCAGTGCTGAATTTGGTTACCCTTCTTTCCAGGGTACCAAGAGTACCAATCAGGGACATGTAACATTGATTGGTCAAAGGAAATTTTTGAGTCGTCACTCGAGTCAGACAACCGCTAATTTGAAAAAACAAACAAACCACTAGCTACAGTAGTCATATAGCTAACTAGTTTGATTTTTCTACCGGACTGTACGACAAAGCAATCTTCAGTAATGTCTGATAACATTCCCATTGAATACACCCCCACCCCCAAAGTTCCGTTTGGTTGTCTGCTTTAAGTCACTTCACATAAAACCAAATGGCGAGTAAAAGGTAAATCCTTGAAGCTTCTCCATTAGCGTTGTGTGGGAAATGACGTCAAAACCCTATGATCTCCAGAGAACACTTTCTACTTTCACAGGTACCATTATGCAATAAAAAAAAGCGACACAGGCCCTCAACCAGGTACAGATAGTTCTGGATTCAGATTAGTAACTGTACCATGCTGTACTGCACTGTCCAGTGGAAAAGTGTCTTTACCGTATTGTGTTGTGGCCTTGGATTTGAAACAGCCAGAGACACAGATGGCAATCTTTAAAAAAAAAAAGGAAGGGTTCCTCAAGGGTTCCTAGATTTCTAAAGGGTTCTAATCTGAACCATCTCTAATAGGGCAATAATTGGTTGTAGGATTCCCCCAGATGGATACACCAAAGAATCCTTAAGACTTCTTGATTTAACTTCTTTTTCTTTCTTTTTTTAAAGGAAGCTGTACGACAAGTAAAAGCACTGAATGTTGATGGCAAAATGGCAAATTATGTGGTTTCAGCCCACGGACAATATGAGTTCAAGAAGTGTGTTATGTGATTTAACCTGTTGGCCTACTGCCTGATGCTGCTGCTGCTTCAAAAGCTACAATTATACAACTACACTTACACTAAATCAAATATGACTTCCAAGAAGTAACTTGAATATGTAGCTGTAATACTCCATCATGGCCATGGGATAAACGACTGCCTCTTGTCTTTGATTTATGGGCTAAGGGTGCATTTAGTCATGCACTTTGGACACCCTTCCTGAATTTGAGTGTTGTGGGCAACTTTAATGCTAACGGCATGCCGAACTGGTTAATGTCATTTTGATGGTTCTTCGGCTGGAGAGACGGGAGCGACGGATATTAAAAGATAAGACAAGCCCATAAACAATTAAAACCTAATTTGGTTCAGCTTTTTTCCTTTATTCTTTTCGTTCAAAGTGAATTAATCCATTTAGGAAGGGAGGGGAGTTCATTTAGTGTGCCCTTGATCATTCATTTCTTTGATCAGTCTGGTCTAGTTATGTTTATTTGCTGCTTCTTATGTAATGTGAAGTGAAGTGGTAGCTTTAAGAGTCTTAGAGTGTGTTTAGTCATGGCTTCTCTGATGATACTTAGGACTACAAGTAAATACAGACATTTATACGGTATTAAAAAGATTTTGTGCTGCATTGTGATAAAAAGTTTAAAGCATGTCATATTCTTTTTTTCAGACTTTGGGGTAAGTTTTAAGGCAAATGTTTACTTATTCTAATGATATAATGGTATTATACAGCTTGAAGATAGTCATCCATTTATTTGATAGCACATACATAAATACATTAACACTCTAAACTACCGTACAGCACCATTAAAGCCATTCTACAGTATATGAGGGTTATTATTTAAAATACAGTACCCTGAGACTATAGACATTGACTTAAACATGACACATTTTCAATATATCCATCACTGTATGTTTAGCTATGACTATTGAATTCATGACACTGGCTAGAACTGCAATAAACTCAATGGTAATCATCTTGGGTTACATGGTTTTAATGATCCAAGTGCTGTAATTAGGCAGTCATTTTAGTGAATGGATATTTAATCACATTCTTTGGCTTTAATTACAGCTTAGGAAGTAGAATGTTATACATGGAATGTCATACAAAAATAAGTATATCTCTAGGCTCTGGATTTCAAAATAATTTCTAAAGGAACTAGAAGAAAAATAAAAGTGTAATCTTAGTTGCTTTCATCAATTTGAAAACTTAGGTTTTCATCGATTTTTTGCATGTGATAAGATTTTTAAAAAATGTGTTGAAAAATGTTTTGCTGCTGGCAGCTTGTGTCAACTGAATTGGATTTTTGTGATAAAATTTGCTTAATGCCAGTTAAGTGCAAAAGTTTGCATACCCTTTTAAAGAAATAAGAGACTATGAAATTTTTATAAAAACAAGACATTTAGTGTGTAAGGTTTCACAGATGTTCCTTCATTATCACAAGTAACAAAAATTGTCAAATTGTGTATGTTAAGATATTCAAAAGTTTGCATCTCCCTTTTAAAATGTCTCCTTCAAATCAGTTCACTTTTAGGAGACTAAAAGGGTCATGGCAAAACTACTTTAAAATTGTTGTTCTGTTGATTTTACCTTATGCTGTGGTTATCGTCTTGTCGCAGAACACACCCACATTTCATTTTTAACTTCTTGGAGATCTATTTTTTGGTAGATAGATTGTAAAATAGAGGTACATTTTCCATGTTTTCATTTATAAGCCATAGGGGATGCACTCAACTGTAATGACGTAATTTCCTGCATAAATTTTGCTCAACACGCTTTCATCCAGAATTTAATTTATATTGCTAATATTGTATGGGTTTTATTTATTTTTTTTGCTTTCCCTTTTTTTTTACAACTCCTAATGATAAGGGTGAAAAACACAGAATGCACAGAATCTACAGATGACTGATTAAATAAGGGTTTCCATTGCCTACATCTACAAACATAACAGTTTTTACATTAAATCCTTCGGATGAAAACCTGACTAGTGCTAGTTTAGACTCTTCTTCAAAGTTTGTTTGGCTGATAAGCTCTATGTTTAAAGTAAGCATTTTATATTGCAACATGTCTTCTGAAGGACTCTTGTGGGAACAAAGCACATTTAGCTTTCTCTCTCCATCGGCCTTTAAATAAACTCACATTTGGATGAGAATCATTTGATTCATGTGTCCATCCTCCAAAGAACCATCTGTGGCTTTATTTGCAAGTTGTTTTCATCTTCAGGCCCGTTCCATCGTGTTTCTAGTACTCTGATGATAATAGTGACGATGGCCTTTTCTTCTTCTTTAGATTTCTATTAGAAATGCATAAACAGTATAATCAGCCTCTCTCAGTGTGTTTTGATAGAAAGAAAGATCAAAAGAGGAATATCTTTGTAAATTTTACTCACATGGATAAGTGCAGGCCATTTTGGTGCTTGTTTCGACCACACAGTGCTGCTTTCATGGGCGGAAACTGGAGAATGGCATTTGATCGTGTTTGAACTCAAATCATGACGAACAATAAAGGCCACTGCATCTTCTAACGAAGAAAGGAAAACATACTCAAGAGACTTCCATGTATGTGTAAAAGTCGAGAAATGGTTGCATGTTGTTACAATTTACCTCAAAAATGTAACACCTAAAATAAGAAAACAGATCATCCTGCGAATAATGAGCAACAGACTCAATTTATTGCGATAAAGGTATCTGGATCATCATTCCCACCCAGGAGACATTGGCCTTTAAGGCTTAGACTGAGGTTAAAGGTAATCCTGGCAGCACTTTGGCTAACCTACACAAGCAGGAGAGCGCTGATGCATATCAGAATATCTCCAACTACACCCCTCCTCCTCAGCACGCATTCCCTCATCAGCCTTCTCCTTCTCCTGCTCCGTGCCTGATTTATCTGTTGAATGCTAGTTTCATTTTGGCCCGTTTGAAGGGATTTCAGGAGGCCAGATTGCTAATCCCAGAACCGAACATGAGGCGAGGCCTCAAGGATTGGAGGCCCTTTCTTATGGAAATGGCACCAAGGCAGCGGGAGCGCTGATGAAAATGCCACCAGGCTTATCACAGCGGGACAGATTCTGCTGAGGGACAGACGGACAGATCAACAAGGAGCATGTGTACATCCTGTTATTACGATACATATGGGGTACATGTATGTGTGTGAATTTTGAAATGTATGTGAGAGAGAGGGACGATATGAAGTTTACTGTTACTCTTGAGGACTTTCGAATTTATACTTTTTAAATGTTTAGCCCGATGCTGGTGTCATTCTAAGCCCCTCAAGCAATGCCATCAAAGCAGGAAATGGGTTTATCCTTTTTCATCCAGTTATGATTTCCGCAGCAGTAGAGTATTAATGCATGCCAGACACTGCAGGCACCAATCTCCAGGGTCATCTGCTGTGAACTGTGCCCATCTGTTGATCTTTGTAACTGTACCATGAGTGAATCTACTGACTATGACAATCCAGTAACAGTTTTGACAAAACCCACTCCAGCATTAATGATTAAATGATGTCACATTTACTTAATAACAGCACTAAAACTCTGTTTCCTCGATTCCTTAACATGATGCTACAGCCATCTTTAGCTGAGAGTTATAATTGGTCCTGCACTCTGAATGGGAAGCATGCCTTCTTCTCAGCCCTGTCAATCAGAGCGTATGTTAACTAATGTATAGCACTGTCTTCCAAGTGTGTTCAGCTGCCCTATGACGTTACATTAGCAGCAGTTTGAAAAGATGTGGTAGCTTCATGTGTCTCAGAATCAGCGGCAGAAGCGTCAAGCGGAGTTTAACTTTATGCAAGCTAAAAGCAACGCGCTGTGGTAAGCAAAGCGCTGTTTGTAGCTAGCTATGTCGTTTGTATGAACGTATAGAACTACCCAGGCTTTACCCAGGAAACCATAGTAACAAGATAGGAACTCCCACTAGTGACCAATGCAATTTGAGTGACACGTAGTCATCGCCATCCCAGTTTGGTAGCTATAGTGCAATAGGCCCAAATAGCTAGTGGACAGGAATTGGCTGTAAATAAAATTAAGAGAAACTTGGGTAGAAAAACTCTAACACTAAACAACATTCACCTGTTTTCTGCTTTGAAAACAAATGCCTTTGATAGGGAGCCAGAAAAATCAGGCCTAATTAATGGCAGATATCGTAACAGGCATCCATTTGATTACATCTGTAGTTAACGAGTGTTAGGTTTAATATGGGCAAGGTGGTATGCACTTGTGTAACAGCTGAACAGTTTTTTCCAGGCTGCTCCAGCTGAGTAAGAATAAAGAAATCCAAGCTTCCAGAAAATAATAGCCACCTGTGGAACGTCTGCTTAATGTATAAAATGTAGAGTCAGTCCATATGGCTATGTGCGTACATGTGAGTGTGTTGCGTTTGCATTGACATGTGTGTGTGGGTTGTATTTGGAGAGCATCATGAATGGTAGAGTGTGTGTCATGTATGAGGCACACTGTTCCAACCACCACTCCAGAGAATGCCACATAGCACAGTCATCATGCTGCTTGACCATGCTCAGATTAACTCCAACTCTATCCTAGAAAACCTGCCTCTAATTCCTAGGAGCTTGTGAAGCCTCTGGTACTAAGGCATTACCATATTAAGCATTAGCATATTGATTAGTATATCAACATTGTGTCACAATTCATGAACTAAGACCTACCAAAACATTTCGACTTCTGAATTCATGAATACCATAACAGTGAACATGTGTTTAAAAGATGTCCATTGTTGTGGTATTCATGACTTCTTTTCAATTTTTTGATAGGTTCAAACACGACCCCATTTGAATGCAGCACTATTATTAATTAAATATCGGTAATAGTAGAAGTAAATAGTATTAATAACTTTCTAAGTATAAAAAAGTAATGACGTGTTCTTATGAGAAGGTTCTTGAGGAGGCATAAAGACTAAGACTATTCATTAACTCCTATAGTGTTTAATTAACCCCACCAGTTCATTTGTTCTTGGCTAGCTGGACTTTAGATGCGGGTGTGCAACACTGTAGGTGTTCATCAGTGCATAGACAAAGCATGTGCTCAAGCAAACAAACACTGAGATGCATACAAACATGCATGCTGTAGTTTGTTGAAGTAACTCTCTTAGAGCATTGAATGAACACCAACAATACTGAATTAACTCCAACAGTCTCACACCTCCTCCACACGTCTCAAAAACGTGGTTCTCTGAAATCGTTATGTAAGCTATCCAGACCTGTTCCGTTTCTTAAATGCGAAAGACCAATGCGAGAACCAATTACAACATACTGGGCAGTGTCAATGCTGCACATTTTTCCTCGTTTCTGAACTAAAATTAGTTTTTTCGTCAACTATATTGCTTATAATAATATATTTAATAAATTACAGATCATCAGTATGTTCTAATAACTTGCACTGAGCATATCTAAAAGTAATGATCTTACTAAGCTAATGATCTTACTGGCAGTACCCTTTATAGTTAAGGGTAAATTCAGTGCAGCCATTGATTATGGACTACACAAGTCATTAGCTTTCCAAATCAATACGAATACATTTTTACAACAATTTCTTTCTAACACTTCATCACATTTATTTGATTATTGAGCAACCAATGGCAGAATTTTGGAGACGAGAGTAGACGAGTGAAAAGTGGGTAAAATATAAACATAAAGTGAGCGATTTTAGGATGCTGATCGACATTGTGCTGTGTGTTCGCTGCCGAAAGCACCCAGTGTGGATACTGCAATAGAAAGTCATATTCTCTTTTAATGTTTTCATGTCGCTCTGTCTTTACGCTTAGTCACATTATGTTATGTGTGGATTAGAGTATTAATTTCTGTCCAGTTGGACTTACAGAACCACTAGGTGTCCATAGACAGACACAATATCACACACATGGCTCTTACTGCTTGGACTCTACTAAACCTGTGAGGATGTGTGTGTGTGTGTGTGTGTGTGTGTGTGGAAGCATTATCATTACTTCTCTAATGTGTGGGTTGTGGACTCATTGTGAGTTGGAGAACAACTCCACCTACACCACTGGACTTAATGAGAGACCATTATCTGACAGAGGGAATAGGACAGATAAGCTCCCTACAGCCTCCGCCTCCAAGAATAACCAGATAACGAGAGAGAGAGAGCGATTATGTTCCATACAAGCGTTGCCGGCAATCACCGCTGTGGAATGGCATTTGTGTGCCAGCACTGCAGAAACACATGTCGTCATGTTTAAGTGCACGCGGTAGAGGATCAAGAGCAGTTTATTTATAAGTCTGGGGTTTTACATAAAACCATGGAACCCTACTGAACCTTTCTTCACTTTTAGAGTACAAGAGCAAGGTTAAACGGATAAGCTCCTTATAGTTTGGCCTACACTTACCCAGTTGGCTCTACTAGTGTTGTAACACCTGATCGATCAATTTACTGCAGCTAACATTACTAACTACAGCTCCATTACATACAAAACTTAATCTAATGAGTAATTGTGGGTTTGGTGACAGAATTAAATGGTCCGTCAGACATGACATCTGACTCATTCACTCCAGCTTGTATGTAATCCCATGCCTGAGAAAGTTCTTCTGAAGTCATTATAGAACTTTAGGTTCTACAGACTCTTGCCAAAACATTCACTGTTAATTAGTTTTATTCTTTCTGCAAGAAGAAAAATTGCATTATATATGGTTTTTGATAATAAAGTTTGTGATTTAAAGCACGTATGCAGATCTGATGGCTCCTGAGCTTATGGTTTTTGTTTTCAGCTGGTGGTCCAAAGAGGTTATTTGGCCTTGTTCCCAATAGAAGGAAGTAAACACAAGGCATCACTTTCTCTCTTTCACAAAGGGACGCATTTTACACAACGCAACCCTTTAGTGAGTTATGTGTTTAGCACTCTCCTCCAAACATGTTTAGACATGACCGTGTGACCTGAATTTTCTTGCCCACTCCCAATTTAATCGTTGCTTCCGTGAAGCTAGCTATCACATATTTTCAAACCGCTGCTAATGCAACGTCGTTCGGCATTGGAACATACTTGGAGGAGAGCACTAACTGCGCTAACTGAGCATATCAATGAGCTAACAGATGCCTGCAAGTGTCACTCTGAGGGGAGAGAGGAAGACCATCATTCCCACCCAGTGAGCATGTCTGATTATTCTCTCTTGGACTCCCGGCTATGGCATTATGGGGATTCAAACTTGTGTCCTGAGCGAAAAAATACGCTTAAAAAAAGAATCTTGTATACTCTGTCATCTGTCTATATTTGGCACTGCCTATTTTCTCATTTATGTCTTAGAATCTCTGTATTAGCCTGATATCAGTATTTTTAACCTTTATGTATCCAAGTCTTTGTGTTTATGACACAACCACTAAAATGTCAATGTAAAATCTATAAGTGACAGAGAACACAGAAAACACTGGTTATATATGGTTGTATCTACCAATCCATAAGTAAAAAATGTGAAAATAAATGTATGTCATTACGAAAATGTCACTGCACACACTTAGTTTATAAAGGGAATGAGAGGAGCTGATGTGATTGGATATTGCAAGAGCATGTGTAACCACACCTCTTCGTAATGTTTTCATTCAAATCCCGCTTCCTTTTACAATGCACCGATGGCCATGATACAGACACAAAATTACACTACAATTTTTTTGCACTTCTGCCATGATCACAAAAATAAGGGCTTCAGTCTCTGGTTGATTCAAGGAGAATCATTTAAAGAGTGGTGAGACCAAAAGGGAATAAAATTTGCCTGGTGAAAAAGCAAATTCACTCAAATAGCAAAGGACGCGGGGGTGAGAAAAGTAGTTTGTATCTGGTAGCGATTCTTTCACTTTGCGCCTAAGTTGAGGGTGACTGGTGCTCTCTTCTTTCTTAAAATAAAAAATTGCTAATTATTAAGTAGGGCTTATGTTCGACTTTTGCATCACATTGTCTTTATGCTGCTTGTTGCTCACAGATGCAGAAAAAAATAACTAGCTAGCTGACATTAGCTGTTCACTAAAACACTACTTTCCTCAAAAAAAATGTTTTGGTTTCTTTTTCTGTTTTGGTTCTAGTTTCCACCCTTGTCCTGTTATTGGTTTGTTTCCTCATTTTTATAATGGAAGTCTATGAGCATCCTCATTGTGTTTCCCTGTGTCTAGTTTTCTCCTCACTCGTTTTTATATTCAAACCCTGTGTATATCTTGGTTCATTGAGTCATGCTATTTACATACAATGCCAAGCATTACTTTACCTAAGGGTTTGCTTGGTTTCTTATTCCACGTGCTCTAGTAATTTTACTGGTTTTGACCCATGCCTGTTGTCTTGGATTGCTGATTTACTCAGTTTTCCTCTGTTATGACCCCTGCTATGGACTTTGAGGATGATTTTCGGTTTGCCCTCAATTGAGTTCTGCATTTTACCCACCGCATGTTACACCAATGACGCTTACAAGCTGAGTGAAAATGCAAAAGGCGTAACCTAGTAATTATTAATCCATTTATTTATGTCATGACGGAATTGGTTGGAGAATTTGGTGCAATGAGTGACTGACTGAACAACTTGCTGACAGTGATTAATGAAAGACTATTAGATGAATGACCTCGCAACTGCGGCTTGGTGCCCTATTCCTTGGTCTTCTCTTCCCCTCGCTTTTCCTCTCCCTCCATCCTTCATTTGTTTTCACACCTGCTTGCCCGTTCGCCCTGGACAAGCTGCTTGGAGTCGACCCTCTCTCCCCGTCCATCTGCGACAGAGCTAAAGGAGGTGGCACCATAGAGAATCGGCCCGAAAGGAACAGGAAAAGAGGGACGGAGGAGTGCAGGAGAGCACCAATGTTTATGTCGTGTGTGGAAATGAAGGACACGGGCTAAGTGATGATGGATGATGCGGGGGGCCTGAGTGACAGTGCTGTGCACAGAGGGTGGAGTATGAAAGGGAAGAAGTTGGCAATGGTCTTTTCAGAGGTTCATCAATATCCCCCCCATGCTACAGATGCCATATGAGCCGTAGTGCGATGTTCATTAGGGATTTGGAGGCTCTAGAAAGTTGTAGGCGCCTGCATGGTAGATGGAGCAGGTTGTGCTCATGGTGGTCTGTTGTGTTTGGGTTAAGATTTGGCACATGGTCTGTGCCAGGGTGTGCGGGTGGCACTGAGTCATACCAAGTGGAATGAGTAAATGTGTGTGATGGTGTGAGGGCTCCTCTGTCTCTGTATGTGTGTAATGCTATGATTGATGAGGCTGCAGATGCTTAGAGTGGTGTATGGAGTTGTGACAAACAAACAGTAAATTCCAATAAAATGTTCTATATCTCATGCTGACAGTCTGTTTTTTTATGCCATATGATGTTGCAGTGTATCAGCAAGATGTGCAAGAATGCATGCTGTTTAATGTCGCAGATATACAGATTTGGACAGGAATGTTCTGGGTTTTTCAAATACATTTTTATCTACCGCATCTGGAGCATATGTGCCATTACAATGGATGAGAAATGAACAGAAAACCGGTTTATCTAAAACTCACTTATAACGGAAGTCTATGGCATTGGTTAATTTTCATCAGTAAATGTTGAGAAGATGTAACTCATAAAAATGCAAAAACTTTAACTGTTACAAACTAACAACAGGATGAGACAGACATGAGAGAATGACTTAAGTTCTTCTGAAATTTTATTTCACTCTCCAAACACTGGAGCAATACAGTAAAAAAAAAAAAAATCCAGTTATTTACACTTTCTCAAAGGTTTTGTTGTATCAGACTCACACAACTACATTAGTAACACAACTATAAATTCCCCCTCTCTGAAGGGATGAATTATTCAGATTTAAAGCTTAATTTACAAATACCTGTGACTGAAGAATTCATTAAAGCGTTCTACAAAAATACAGTTCAAAATACTGCCCTGAGACTTCCAATATAAGTGAGTTTAAAGTAAACTGGTTTTCCGCTCCTTTCTCAGTACAGAGAATCGTGATAAAATTCTTGTCTGTGGTAAAAATAGAGAAAAATGCCTTTAATATTCCTTTAATCTCAATCAAATTCGTACCTTTTTACAATACAAGTTTATTTATCACATTAAATCCCCCTTAAACTGTGGGTCCAGACTTTCCTCCTTCCTCCCTCTCATAAATATATACTTTCCTATTAGCTTCCCTGTAGTTGCTGAATTATATGCTTTAAGATGGATAACTAAATAATAAGCTGGGAGTTTAAGGGGTTAATATGACATAGCAACATTAAATATTAAAATCTATATTATACACTCTAATATACTGCTTTATTAAATTTCACATTTTACTGGTTAACACGGGTGATATGTTATTTAATTTTTTTCTTTTTAGAGAAATTCCAAAGACCTTGTAGTGTTTGCGTTGCCACTTGTGAAAGTCGAACCACGTCGAGTTGCCTCAGTAGATGCATGTGCTTTGCCTTGATTGTAAATCCCCATACATCCAAGGCAGATGGTATGTAAACCTCATTTAATGGAATCAAAATATCGACAATAAACATCGTAATGGATAGTATAAAGAGATGAATTAAAAATGTACGTAAAATGCTTTTTTCCCAACAGAGCAGTAAAGCACCAAGTAAAGAGACTATTAAAGACTTATTTGCCTGTCTGTAGGTGAGTGTTATGTTAATTTTGGATGTGAAATACATTTTGGTGTTTCAGTGCAGATTTCTTTTTTCTTTTTTAACAATCATAGTTGTATATGATCAGTTCTAAAGCTTACAATTTCAACTCACAATAAGTATCTGATTTTATTCTCTCTTTCCAAAAACCTCTTGATTGTCACTTTTTCTGATTCAGCAGTGAAAAAATTATACATGAGGTGGAATGAAACCATTGATATTGCATCTTTGTTTCATCTTTATTTAATCCACGTGGGTTCTGGGGAGCTTCAGGGGCCCTGGTGGGACCTGGTTTGGCCTCTGGGGAAACACAGTGATAAAGCATTTCCTGAGGCTCCCACTGACCTGCGTCAGAGGCCACTGACCCAGACGTCACCGCCGCTGGCACCAACGCCTGGCACACAGACTGAAGATTAGTCACGTGAGTCCCCTACAGGCTTCTCTGATCCTCATCCTGCCCTCTGGTATCTGCTGTGATCCCCATTTACTCCTATCTTGGAGCAGTTTTAATGGGGCAGTTGAAAAGCCTATGTCCCTCCCTTTGTCTGGTGACTAATGGTAGATCTCTTTCTCTCTAATGGAGTATAAATTCATCTTTTATGCTCCATAACCTACAGTATATATTCCAGGCAATGAGCTGGAGCTACGACACTGTCATAGCCAAGACTCACTGAGACAAGATAAAAGTGTTTTTAAGAAGACCAAAGTTTCCTGTAGAGTCCATGTGTAGTGATCTATCTGTCTATCCATCCATCCATCCATCTATCTATCTACTGTTGAGTGCATAACTTTGCATACCCTAAGGTATTTTATAAAAAAAATTATTTATTTGTGTCATACACTGCCTTCTTCATATCAGGTCTGGAGACAGAGAGGGCCATGCCAAGACCTTGATTTTTTTTTTGGTTGTATTTTAACTTATGTTGATTTTACCCTATATTTTGGATTGTTGTCAGATACACTTACATTTAATTTGGAAATCTTTTTTTTCCTTTCTTTTTTTGTAGATAAATTGTAAAATAATGGTAATTTTTTTTACAGACAATGGGAGGGGCAGTGGTGGCTCAGTGGTTAGAGCACTGGGCTACTGATCAGAAGATTGTGGGTGCAAACCTCAGCTCCGCCAAGCTGCCACTGTTGGGCCCTTGAGCAAGGCCCTTAACCCTCCCTGCTCCAGGGGCGCTG
>JAOUQW010000049.1:3719054-3732415 GCA_028565825.1 Olivaichthys viedmensis | reverse complement strand
GAACTTATATTATAAAGTCCATATGAGACTCACAATGCATGTTTTGCATAGATAGTAACATAATCTGTATTTCACATTAATGACTAACCCATAAAAATCCAGTAGAAACCCCATAGAAAAATGGACTATATTCCAACAGGCAACCCATAAAAATCTAATTGGATTGTGAGATAACAATAATGTACTGTGAACGCCTATCAAAATCCCATTTTCAATCAGCACCAGTTCACCATGGGATTCCAAATGAATACCCATTGGAAATTTCCCTTGGAATATTATGAAAATTTCCAATTTGAATCCCATGGGAATTTTTCACAAGAGTTGATCACCTATTGGTTGTTTAAACTACATTTACTTCTCTTATAGCAAGAGTCTCCAGGAGCAAACCTCCACAGCCCTGCAGAGTTTAGCATTTTCCCCAATTTAATACCTGATTTAACACATTAGCTAATTCCCAAAGCTTTCATGACGTGATTTCAGTTTATTAGAGCACATAAAACGCTGCAGTTTGCGCACGTTCAAGACCAGGGCCAATGTGGAACTCAATTTCAGACCGGGAGTTGATTGAAGCAGACCATGTCAGCCTGTTGAAGGGGACATGGGGGTGCTTTTGTTGTACAAGCAAACAACAAAACAACCAACAAAATTAGCACAAAGTTGAAATATTAAGTAAACATTTTATTTATTTTTTTAAAGCTCAAACGTTTATAGAGAAGATTAAAGAAAAGGTAACCTGCTAGGTATTTAGCCAGCTGAACACTGTGCTGGCCTCATAGTAATAAAATGAAAACTGGGGAAAATTTTATTCTGAAATGTAACCTGATCATGAAAGTTTACATGTTGCAAACTAACACTAGCTAAGTTCCAACCTCCCAATGTCAGTAGTGTTACAAAGCCCCTGCTAGCATTTCACAATATTTATGTGAGTGTGGTGCATTAAGAGCAGAAGTCACATTATCAGGCCCACAATGTCAGGAGATAGTCAGAATTTGTAACGTAACATTTATGTACCTTAATGATGTGCCTCTACAATTACGTCCCTCGAACTAAAGACGTACTTTGAGGGTACCACCCCAGTGACCTTAAAACATTACATTAGACATCGTTTTAAGACACTGCAATGAGCAGCATATGTTACAACTGCCTGATATCCCTGACACTCATTTAAAAACTCTTCACTTCGCCAATGATCTTTATTTTGTCGTCACGTATGCATAAGACACGCCGAAAATTCTCTTCAGACTCACCTCAACTCTAGACTTTTGACATTGAAAGCTTCACTGTGATGGACTTTCCAATTAACTAATTGGGATCCATCACTGATGAAAATGTAAATGTTGACATATGAGAAATCTGGCACTCTCCATGTTCTTCTACATTGCCTTAGGAAAGTTCTGGGTGATCCAGAACAGCCCGTGGACGTCATCCTAAGGTTCTGCCAAGTGAGTTCTCCTTTCCACAGGCAGGAAAAGAGCCGTTCTTTCAGTGCAGAAAAAGATCCATGGCAGGATCATGATGTCAGAGAAAACCATACTGGTGCCAGAAAATGCATAGGAAATGCAGAATGACGATTCCTTTCAAAAATGAAAGGCAGTTCTTTACCAGATCCTATTGTGCTCATGTAGGATTATGGTTTAGTAACTAATATGTAAAAATGCAAAAAAATTTGTGCGTTGTTCAAGACATGTAAATACTCTCAAGCCCATCCCTCCATACTTTTTGAAAATGTGCACCTCATAATCTTAACCCCAAGCATCCGTCTGGTTCGTGGTAAGGGTCTTGGTACCATTGCCAGGCCTGTGGTTCTTGCCGTACCCGTCACGTTTGCATATCTTTAGTGGAGCTTCAGGGGGAGTCTGTAACATTAAAGGAAGGCCAAACTCTTGCTAAGAGGCCCATATGATGCCCCTCTTATGCCCAATGATGGCTGCACTGTGCCAACACTCACAATCTGTACCAATTATGCCACCCACTTCATCTTTGATTCTGCTCCCGTTGAAACCGCTCTCATTTTGAGCTTTCTAATGTACTGAAAGTTTTAAAGCCCGCAGGACAAAAGCCCGCAGACCACACTTCTAGATTATATCTTTGTCTTGTCCCTGCAATATGTTATTCTCTCAAGAGAGCTTTGGCTTTCACCAGACTGTCTATTTACGAAGTAACATTATCAAAGAGATGCATCAAGTGTTTGTAGTCTCAAAGGCCACATCATTCAAATCTCCCGAGTAGCAGAACAGAACGTCTCGGCGTAATGGAAGGCCATCTCTAAGAGAAGAAAAAAAGATGGGAGAAGAAAAAAAGGGAGGGAGAGAGAGAAAAGGAATTACTGATACAATATTTCAGTATGAAAGAGCAAGAACAGCTGCAGATAACTGCTTTAGAGAGAAGTGGTGAAGCCTTGGACCGAATTCTTCCCATGTTCGAATCCTAAACATTTTGTCGGAGAAAACTGCTTTTGGACTAACATCAGCTCACAACTGCAAACTATCAAAAGATACAGATTGGTGAGGTTAGGGTGATGGGAGGAGTAAGTAATTGTAGCTTTTCCCATGACTTTATTTGTATGAAATCCAATGATAGCACTCTCACTCATTAGTATTCCCACAGATTTTGCGTGAAATGGGGTCAGACAAGTTAGGTACACACAAACAGTTGCCAACTCCTAGGCTTCTTATTGTCCATGGTTCAAACAAAGGGGCAAGAGGATATACAATGGGTGGGCAGTTTATTAGGTATATCGACCATGTATCTAAACTCATTGGCCCTTTTATCAGGTAAACCTACCATATAGGTCACTTTGTAGGTGTACAATTACTAACTGTAGCACATCTGTTTCTGTGTACAATGTGTCAGCCCCCCTCTACCCCGTCCTTCAATGGAAATGGACCACCATCAGTCCACCGCTGACCCTTCTCAGCACAACAGTGACACTGAAATGGTAGTGACAAGGTAATGTGTGTGGTGCTGGGACAAGTGTATTAGGTGTAGCACTAGTGTTGAGGTTTTTAAACACCTCAATGTCACTGCTTGAGAATAGTCCAACAGAAACTGACACTGATGAAGAGCTAGTGGACAATTAACACGCACTCTGTCTGCATGGAATTAAAAAAAAAATGTTTTAGTCTCTAACTGTACACCTACAAGGTGACATGCAAGGTGGGTGTATATATGTGGCCAGTAAGTGTACACAGCTATAAAAAGGTAGGTAGATGGCTTTTTGTTTTTCCAAAGTGCCATTATATCTCATTTCCCAATGAATGACTGATGTGAGAGATACTGGAGACTGTACTGACCTCAGTGCTCTACAGGGAACCTCCCAAAACATTAAATGCATTAATCAAGCTTTAGCTCGCCTACACTCTCCATTAGCTCCGTTTTTCCACTTGGCCCTATATGCTATGTGCACTTTAGCATGGATTAACATACAAGAGGCATTTTTTAAATCTAGTGATGACAGAATGACCGAACCATGCCAATCCTGACAAGAGTCAATGAGTAAGAGAATGAAACATGGAAGAAAATGGCTGGAGAATGAGAGAAAGAGACACACAGAAAGAATAATTGAGTTTGGAGAAGGGCTGTTCCCCAGCCTACTTGTGCTGTAAACTTTTTTAAATCCAGTAACAAAGTCTTGATGGTGTTCAAAAGTTCGTTACCTGTAGGAAATGCGGAATTGAAAGTGCAGAGCTTCAGATTCTAAAGCTTGTGGCCAGCTAAGTGTAAAAAAGATATCAGATGCTCCAGGAGACATGGGAAAAGCATCGGAAGCCGAGACTAAACTTCCTGCCAACTTTGCATCACACTAAATGCCTCCCCCTCTTCACATGCTTTTAGACCCTGAAAGCTCATTAATCAAATCAGTCCTAAGCAGAGAGAGTGGACACAGGGTTGAGAGGCGTCCTGATGGGCACGAAGGTTTGCGCCTCACTGACCATAGAGCACACACCAAATTGGTTCTGCATATCTACTGAGCAAATGTTACATGCATGGACGTTATCATGGCTGTACCTACATTTGCATGCATATGCTAAAACACACATCCATGCAAATGCAATACGGTATATTTACAAGATCAAAATCTTGCACAAAACAGGCCCATTATTTTCTATGCATAATATGTTTGAAATCCAACTTCATGTATACCCACAAACTCTATATCATGCCTAAAAACACACGACCAGCTCTGAAAAAGCCGGAAATGATCTAATCCTTTTTCCTTGGCTCAGCCAACGTGTTCAGCATCACTGCTTATTTACCGTGATACTTATCCCCATAATCAAAACATGCACATCAGAAAAGACACTTGAGCAGATGAGCAGCAAAGCCCAGTGTGCGTCTAAAAGCCCGGGAAGGACACACTCCAGCTGGCAGCTGATGTTTGGGGACTACGGAGGAAGCGCAGAGCCAGCAAACCATATGCACTAAAATGCACCAATACACTTCTTTAGCAATCTCAGATAATCTCAGAGCTTGTCCAGCCTCTCAGGGGCTGTGATTCCTCCGGCTTGCAATCTTAACTAGATGCAAAAATTCTGATTAATCCAATAAATCCAATACAATCCAGTCTTAGGAACCACAAACACTGTGCATTTTCGTTCAACACACCTGATTCAGCTTTATAGAATTGAACCATGAGCTGAATTGAGTGTTGAGCTAAAAAAATGAAATAAAATGCAACACAAGGTCTTTAGAAAAGAGAAAACCAATGACTGGTTTAATAAGTCAAGACAATTACATTTACACATAAAAGCTTGTTTTGCAGATTGTGAAGACAAAACCATGCTTTTGCCAAACAGTTTCCCGTTGGTAAATGTATGGAGTGTTTTCGATGTATTGCAGTCAACATCTGCCCAAATATCAAATCTCAAGCATGTCGTGGTTTATGTTTATCCGATGTGTCACATTATCCATCACTCGTGAAGAAAGCCAGACTAATCCATTCTTTATGCATCAACAAACTCTATCGCACATCCAAAGAGCTCGGCCATCCATCAACCTTTCAATCTACCTCTATTTTTGGATCCATATTTAAATTAAAAAAATGGGAACTACAAATCTTTGGTACACATCACAAAATCCATTGCTTCCCCTGATACGGTTCGTCTCAAAGGCAACTCAGTTTTTTTGCTTAAAGTATTTCTGAGCAAGGGGAAAAAATATATATAAAATCATGCATTTGGCATTCATACCCTGCAACATGTCCTATAAGCCGGGCTTGATTTACTGCATGGCCTGCACAGAGAAAGAGAAAGCGAGGAGGGATGGACTGAGGAAGTCACACTCCATGAGCCGAGCAGCGTGTGTGTGTGTGCCGAGAGCGTATGTTTCATAGCCCATTTAACTCTGGTGCCATTTTTCAAAGCCAGATTCCCTCACACTGCAACAAGGGTATGGACTCTACAAATTACACACACATAGATTGGAGACATAGCAAATTTACATGTTATGGCCTGTCTAGGTAGGCCGTGACATGAAAGTGACATAAAAGTGTCTCCCCCAGCCTCCTTGTCTCCAACCTCCAGACCAAACATGATGCATCTGAGCAATAAAATAATAAATAACCATTATTTATTATGCCTGTCCTCATCAGAAGCACCAGATTCAGGTCCATCGCTGAATAAAACAACAAACAAAATGAGTCCCTAAAAGAAACATTGACTAATCTATCAAGAAAGAGAGAAAGAAAAATACAGCAAAAACTTACCCAACTCCCTAACTTCCATAGAAAAGAAAATGGACTCTTTCTGCCTACAGCTTCTGAATTAGTCTCTAGTTATAGATCTTTACAATCTGTCCAGTTTGTCCACACATAATGTGCAGATGTTATACACACAATTTCAACCTACACCAGGTGAAATCACAGCCTTTTTCCAGGCAACATGCAAATTTGTAACAATTTGCATGACTCAATTCATATGAAAACTTTAAGGTTTTACAAAGGTTAAGGTTAAGGGCGGGTTTCAGCCTTCAGACCTTTTCCTACTACTTAATTCATATGAAATCAAACAACAGCCAACCACATCGCCCCCTCTCGTTCCAATTCGTATGAATTTTTCATGAGATCAGGAAGAGCCTTGATCCACTTCCATGACGTCCTTTAATACCCGGACTCGTCATCACTGACCTAATCACGCTCTGAGACCAGGTAACAAAGGATGCTATCTGAAAGTTCAGTAACGTATCAAACTAGTTATAAGAACTGTGACATTACAAATAACATTTCTGGAATGTTCTGAAAACATGTGATGTAATAAGGTTTGGCTTTATGGTGTTCTTAGACTGTTGCTCACACGACGTTCCAAAAACTGACATTATTCCCACAATTAAATTCTGCAGCAACATCGTAGGGACATTTATAAATGTTACATAGAAATGTACTCAAATATTCCTGACAGATTTAACATTCTGGAAACCAAGAGTTCATAGAACCATAACATTCCTTACATGTTCGGCTAACCTCAAATTGGTAGATGGGGACTCCACACATGTTCAGCCCAAAATAAACATGGTATGTCACAGACAGACATGTAACGAAACACATAACACCACACACACACAATTGAAATAATTTGTAATCAAAATATAAAAATTAAAATCAACTAAGCCCAAGCCAAAGATCTATGAAGATTCTCCAACCTCTCAGACTGTCATACACAAAGAACACACTGGTCCCAACACTACTCAAGCCCTCACATTACCCAACACTACTCAAGTCCTCACCTACTCAAACACTTTTACATTGTCTGCATGTCCCAATGCTCTTAATCCCCAAATGTAACCCAATTGGAAATCCAGAGTGAGGACAAATAAAGATGCAGTCTATACTTGTGGGAGTCACAGCAAGCCACGCGATTCAACCAAACACAGGAAGAAACTCTATATTTCCACTTTTGGAATTCACCACATTCCATTTCCATCGTTCCGATTCTCTCACCATTAAACCCTGAGACGGAAAGAGTTCTGGAGAAATCTGAAAACTGAAGTGAGAAGAATAGTAAATGGTTTGTTTTTTACGACCATGACTTTTGCGGACGCGGGAAATAAAATATCCAGTTTGGCACAAAGGCGCCTACACACCGCAAAACTCAGCGGTTGCAACTGTCCATTCTCTTGCATGTCTCAGTCTGAAATTAACTGGCAATACACAGCACACACACAGTCATTTCCTCAGCCTTTAATGGAGATTTGGGTAAACTGTGTAATTCTGATGATCACATAATTAGGATTGTTATGCCTTTGTCAAAAATGCCTATTTTAATTCATTTAACTATTGATAAGTAGTGAACAGAACATGAGTAATGGTTCAGCAAAACTTCCCCCTTACCCAAAATGTACTTAATCAGCCAAGACATGTTTGGTGTCTGACATTTGCATTTTGTAACAAATTTCTAGTCTCTTTCACTCAAAATGTTTTCCAAAAATACATAAAAAAAAACAAAAAAAAAACTTTACACTTGCTTCAAATAATAATATCATTTTTTACAACTTCCAGCTTTTCGCTACAATTCTGCCTTCAAACTTGACTGGGGAGTAATATTGCACTTGCTTAGCGTCTTAGCTGTAGCCTATGTTAGTCTACCGTGTGTATGTGTTGTAAATTCAAACAACCCTGTCAAGCTCTTGTCATCTTGTGTGGAATGATACCAAACTAAGGAAAAAAGTCATTCCAGTTGTCCAAGATGGCCACCCCAATAACGTTCCAGTGCTCAGCTACACGGTAAAGTTTTGTTCATGTTTATAGATGACAGTACGTCACACTGTGTCTTACACCACATCAGCAAGTCTGTGTGACATCACTGAAGAACTGGATGTGGTTTGAGGCGGATATTTACAGAAAAGATTTTGGGTGAGACAGACTTCTATAACTTGTTAGCTGCATTAGCCTAATAGCTTCAGTGCAGAACTAAAGAGGCAAATGTCGACTATTTTGGGGGCAAGTAGAATATTTGATTCTTTGCCAAACCATTCCTTTAACTCACTGAATTACAATAGGAACTTACAAAAGATACTACTGACCTACACTTTGACACTTCACAATAAAATTACTTCAACCTCTAATGTTTTATATGGCTATGTGAGACATGAAACAAAGCTGAGCTTTCTTATTTCTCTTCTTCAAAGATCCTGTTTATTGAACGACGGCCCTCTTTGAAGATTCATGCTCCTTCTTCTAGAGCATTAAAGACCCCTATTTATGTGTGCATACACACATACAGACAATATTCTCCTCCTTAAGGGGGAGTTTGTTCTGATGGTGTGTGTTTTGTGTTCTGTGCACCATCAGCACTGCAAATGGGTACAAGAGCCAATTCAGTGTAGTCGATTGTTTGCTAAATCACATTAGCATGTGCTTTGAACTGTGACATCAAAGTTCAATCAGGAAATGTTGTCTGCTGCTAATTCAAGTACTTGACCACTTTATTTTGATCAAAGCTAACCGGGATGTAAATGGTCTGCCTCACACAAACAAAGATGGCAATTTTGACATTATTTCCAACTGCCTCTATGCATCCATTGTCTACCGAGGCAAAGTGCAAAATGTGTAGCCTCAACTTGACAAATTGTTGCATGAATCTAAGTTTTTACTGTGTTTCCAAAAAATTACCACATACTCAAACATACGATTCACAACAATGACCTTCAAATCATCTCTAACAGTTATGTAAATGTACAGTGGCCTAATGACAACACATAAATAGGTACATAACACAGCAACGCATGGTTTGGGGTGGTGAGAACATGATTCAAGTTAGACATTGTCTTTCAAATCAAATAGCCAAAGCAGTCATACAACTGAATGCAGCTTGTACGGGTCAGAAATAACATTCATCTTTCTACAATGCAGGTCTACAATTGCTGAATGTAGTCCATCTTTTTCTATTTGTCAGACTAGTCTACCAATGGAAATGAACCACCGCTGACCAGATATATCATTTGGGTTGTCACAAGGTGAGGTGGTTGAATACATTTGCAGAGTGTCTTATTTTTAAAGAAGTTCAACGTAGGCCAGGAAATGTATAAACTAGTATAGACAGCAATGTAAATAATCCAAATCTCCTGGTAACTACAACGATTAAGACAGCAACAATTATTTCCTTAATATTTACATATTTGAAGAAAAAGAAACATCCTTAAATGCGATGTTTAAGATCCCATTTAAGAGACTATGTACTATTTTTTAGTGCCTAATGTAAATCTAACATGTGTTTCCTGGCATACTTTATTTTCACCTTTTTTTTTTTTTACTTATGTATTAGTTTTCAAATTAAATATACAAACAAAGTATGGTGGTGGTCCATTCTGAAGTGACCATGATTGTGCCCTACTCCACAGGTGTCAAACTCAAGGCCCGCGGGCCAAATACGGCCCGCTGCCTCATTTCATTCGGCCCGTGCAAACTTGCAAAAAATATATTCTGAAACGGCCCGTGGTACACTACTACCCAACATTTTCACACTGGAGCAGTAGAACCTAGAATTCACAGCGGATGCGTCGCAAAGCGTGTAGCAACCATCCGTCCGATCCACATTGCACACGCTCCGTGTGCGACACTGGGCCTAATTTTTTTTACATTAACTTGCGTTTTACATGCATCTTACAGAGCTCTTGTGAATTGAAATGCTGGTTGGACTCACGACCATAATCAGATTAGAGAAAAGATGCACTTATAATAATATGTTTAAAACATAATAGCCTTAAGTTTATGGCCCTTCAAGGCCTCACAAAAAATTCCGATGTGGCCCGGGCAGAAATTGAGTTGGATACCCCTACCCTACTCCCTCCGAAGGCTGCACCCTTCAGTGAGACCTCTGAAGGGTCCCTGTGTAGAGGTCAAAAGTAACGGCCAATTGGAACACACTATAACGTAATTTTTCGAAGACAAAGCCTGTGTTTTATTGTCGAACCATCACTGACACTTACGTAAACAAGAACAAGCATCTCAATTTAATAATGAACAGATGGAGCAAAAACTAAGCTACTCCCGTGGCTAAATCTCATATGGAGTTCTACTGGCATTTAGTGCACCAAGTTTTGTCTGTAACACCATTCTGTTATGCAACACGTAGTGAACATATGAAGTAAATAAGAAGTTATTTAGGATGCAGGCTCACTGTGTGAAAAATGGTATATGGAGAAATGACAATAAAAACCTACTTGAACTTGAAGAAGATAATTGGATATATATATATAAAGAGGATACATTATAATATAATCATTAATATAAGAATGCGTACCAATATTAAATATTATCTCTCAAGCAATTAAAATTCAAATGCAATTTTGAAGAAATTTGACAACCCTAGTAATGAGTGGATGCAGTTCTACAGAATTACCAGCGATTACTGAATTAGCAGCATAGCTGGTTAGCCAGTTAACTTTTATCAGCAAAGCAAGCTGGCTGCCTAACTGTGATATCAGAGAACAGTGAAATTGTATTAAAATAATTATTGTCTATATCATTTGTCATTAAGATACATAGCGCTGGACAACTCAAAATACACAAACTATCGAACACAGACCGAATCCATCTACACACTGAAAGCAAGGAGGATACTGAGCATTTATTTTAGCTTTAGACATTGCTTTTAACTAGGCACAGGTGAGTCTAATCAGCTTAGTTGGCCAGCAAGGTGGAGTGCTGGAAATTCCGGCCAGGCGTATAGGAGTTGAGTGGAGCGGAGCGTGACATATACATAAACTTTGAGAGAGCTTTTTCCCCTGCAAGTAGTAGAACCACAAACACTATATTTATCACTCCCAATACCATGTCTGGTGTTTGCAAAGTAATTCACTCATTAATGCTTTGTAAAAATAGAATTAAACACTTAGGAAAGAGGTACAATGGGACGGTTATGTTGAATCTGATGTGATGGAAATTTGAATACTGGGAATATGGTGACTCGTACTGGTTTAGAATTAGGCAAGAAGCAAGGAAACAAGGGGAGAAAATTAAAAATGATTTCGAAAAATCAGAAAGCATTGCCTGAGATGTCTAAAGACTTCAGGATACAAGTCTGAGTTGAGGTAACTCATGCTCAAAACTGACATTCCCCACAAAACATTGAAGAAAGAAAAAAAAATCTACACAGACTCAGTTTGCACCAGTTATTTTATGTGCTTTGAGTTATATATCGGGATAGAGATGATCCACATAAAAATGCAAGTGTAAATACACCCAATAAAAATGCATTTAAAACAATTATGATCGCCTAAACTACTTCAGGAGGTCTGAGACGCGTTTTATCTACAGTAGATGTTAAATAGTGTAAATACATCCGTCTCTCCAAGCCACATTTGACAACCCCAAACCTCTCCCAATACATAATGTCATAACACATGACCTCCATGCAGTAATAATAGAGAGATTAATTTCATTCTCCTGCCCATATTGATCTGTGCAACATTTTTTTGCATAGAACTTTTACATAGAACAACTGTAAGTGTAAATGCATGTGGTTAAAATCTAAAAATCAGGATACATTCCAGATACAAGACACATGAAGCAACCAGGTGTAAATAAAAAAGGACATAGATCATTATTATGTGCCGTCCCTCTAAGTAATCTCCCTCAGCTGATATGCATTTCTTTCTATGTTCATGCTTTCTTGGAAGGAAAACTGGAAGTCTCCTACTGTTCTGCCTTCATATTTTTATGGATCATCATCATCTCTTTCCTTTCAGCTTCATTTGATTTTTATCCAGACAATTAAACATCTGGTGGTCGCCCTGAGTGTGGGTCATCTTTGATTCTCAGCCATGTTGGAAACATTTTATCCATTGACAAACCACAGCCTTACCCAAGCAATCATCACTACAGACAGTTCTTAACACTTCTGTTCTACTTTAGCCATTTTTTACACACATCACACACAGCTCTTCTTTAAGGTGTCTATTTCTTCCTGAGGAAAGGCAGAAATCTCTGTTTGAACACACATTTCTCAGCACTAGATATAAGGTTTGGAGGAATTGCTTGTTCCTGGAATAGTTCTACTTTGTACACAGATCACTGCCTCCATGTTGCCTTCTGTAGGAGAAGAAGTCAGAACTTTTTGATCAGCCCTTGCATGTGTAACTTTGTTTCTTTGTTTCACTGAACGAGTTAATTCATGAGCTTTGCAAAGCAGATGTGACCATCCTAAGCAACAAGGGGTCCCTTTTCTCTGCCGCTCAAGCTGAACAGCACCAATCAGATTCACACCATCCAACTCCAATCTGATCCAGATGTCCTTGTGGATCTCTCAATGACTTGGCCAAGTTTGACCATTTGAAAAATACACATCATCAGAGTCATGTTGGCAACCACATATTTTTCTTCTCATCATTCCTGACCACTGTATTAATCACTCAGAGAGGAGAATTGGGCGAAGTTCACAGCAACGGATATCAAACGCTCAGGGCGCTATTAATCTGATCTCAAATCATCACTGTCTTTCCTACAGTGTGGGACTTGGTTTGTGTTGGTCTCTTATGGTATTAGATCATATATATGGCAAAGATTCATTCCTCATTCAGGAAACCTAGAATGGTAGGAATTCAGCATTACTGTAACGGCAAGGATTATATGAAATAAACCACTGTGTGAAAGAGACCTCAAGCCTGTGTGTGTGTGTGTGTGTGTGTGTGTGTTCCTGTACTTATAACTTTCTTGAGTACCGCATGTCCTCACAAGGACAGGAACATCTGACTTTTTGGCTCTAGTGAGGACATTTGGTTGGCCCTCACTAGAAAAACTGCTTTTTTACAAAAACTGCAGCTTTTATTTTAAAAACTAAAGGAGCCAAAAGATTTGCTTTTGGTCACTGAGGTTAAGGTTAGGCTTAGGTGTAGGCGTAACATTAATTACCTACAGTTATCGTTATGTTAATGGAAGTCCTCACAAGTATAGTAGTACAAACGTGTGTGTGTAGGTGTGTGTAGGTGTGTGTGTGTGTAGGTTTGAGAATGTTAGCAGGGCCTCGTGCTCTAGTCATCGTCTGCCCATCCCCTGCTTTAATGATGTCTCCTAACATTAATCATCCACGTTCCTTACAATCAGCCTTTCATAATGGCTGCCTAATGATAAAGACAGAGAGACAGTGTGTCTGTCTGTTCCTCTCTTCACACACACACACACACACACACACAGGGACACGGACACACAGGGACACACACACACAGGGACACAGGGGGACACACACACAGGGACACACACAGGGACACGCACACACACACACAGGGACACAGGGGGACACACACACAGGGACACACACACACAGGGACACACACACACAGGGACACACACGGACACACACAGGGACACAGGGACAAGCACACACACAGAGGGACACGCACGCACACACGGGGACACACACGGGGACACA
>JAOUQW010000049.1:3684543-3695043 GCA_028565825.1 Olivaichthys viedmensis | reverse complement strand
TGAGTGTGTGTGTGCGCATGTGAGTGTGTGTGTGCATGTGAGTGTGTGTGTGCGCATGTGAGTGTGTGTGTGTAGATGCTAAAGGATTGGATTTTAAAATATATTCTCAAAGCCAGAGGTGCAACTGGTAAAATCTTCCACGGTTGTTATTATTTTAACACCATGCATTAGGAAACTCCAACATCTGATTAAATAAGGATTTGGTTCTTAGATTGGTGGAAACGCAGGCCTGTTCTTAAAAAGGTTCACTGGTTCTCTGAACCAACATCGGCTCCAGTACCAGCACTGTGTCAGTGGAAAAGTTCTGATAATTACTTTGACCATTTTAGCAAATAGGGTATGAATTCACTTCATGTTTTTTCATATCAGCCACCGCATTGTATATTCCACACATATATATCCCACAATACCCTTCTCTCTGGCCACCGGTGTGTTTTCAGGCAGCGTGACCCCTTCGACCCTCCCCCCCTGCTCCTGGTCGCCTGTGTTTGGTCCATCCATTGTGTTTTTTCTCTGGAGAGCATTAGGCTTTATGTGGCTAAACTGTGATTGATGCTGTTGTGACCCTTCAGTGGTCCATCCCGAGCCCCGACGCTCGAGCAGATCCTCTAATTAGCCTGAATTTGTCCCCTTCTTCCCTGGAGCCGTGGCCCTCCCACGCCCTCCATGCCATTATTCCCTCAACAACAGAGGACCGGGTATGGTAGGATTTATATTTGATGATCTTTCACAGTATATTGGTATGCTAGATAACACTGCAGGTACTTATGAGTCCTTACAAATTTGATAAAATCATACAAATCTGGCCTCTTTGCCTTTTTTACCATTGTCTTCAGTAAATGTTGAGAAGCAGCTGAAGCTTTCTATTGACACCATTAGAAAGAGAGGAATATTATATTTTACATTCTGATGCTGTTTTGTTATTTATTGGTGTGCTAGATGATGCTCCGAAAGTGATGACAAATTTTAACGAATCTGAAACGTTCATACAAATTTTACCATGTTGGCAATTTCTGGAGGGGTCTTCTGTAAATGTTAGGAAGTTAGTTCATATTAATAAAGTTGTAAGAAAAGCTGTCACTGATAGCTCCGCCCCTCGCCCTGACATTAACCATTCTTAACTTTTCATATGCATGCCAATTCTTATGAGTTTGCAGTTGACCTGGTATGTTGGAGACCTTTCTGTAAATGTTAAGAAAAAGCTAAAAGATCTTCTGCTGCCATTTGGAGAGATAAAGCAAGATTTGTAGCACTTGCCTCAGATCTTTTTTGGAAGTAATGAAGCAAGAATACACCCAGAATAACTCACGTACAAGAGGCAAAAATTGCAGTTAAGTTTAGATCAAACATTAAAAGAACTTGTTGCAAGTTGTCTCCTCCACCGCTCCCTACTCACACCAACACAAAAACTTCTAACAGGCTTGTAATTTCTCTTCCATCTCCATCCAAGGGAGAGCAGTCCACATTCGCCCTCATCCCTCATTGCTGTCCTCCCTCCATTAGGCAGCACTCCCACTGTGTCAGCAGAGTGATGGCAGTTTTCTCTTCCTGCATCTCAGTGGACGGCTCGGCGGCGCGCGTTTCCCTTTCACCACCTTCTCACCATCTCATGCCATCTCCAATGCAGCCACTTCAGGCAACCGACGCAAAATCCTCTTTACATCACGCACTTTCCTCTTTTCTGAGAACAAAAGGATCCTGAACTCACAAAAGGATTCAGTGAAGCATCATACCAAATTGTGAGTTGAATAACAATGGAACAAAGGGGATTAGCTAGACACTTTGTCCTTCTTAAACAACATTCAGAAAGAAGATTTCTACAGTAAAGGCTTGAATGACAAAGATGTCTCAGCCTGACAAAGATGAACACTGAACATCTTGCTGATGGGATTGCTGAATGAAATGGTGCTACAGTAGTTTCTCAGAGTTTACTTAACCCTTGGCTAAGTTAACTTTTGGATTAAGTCGTCGCAAGAGTGGCATGAAAAAGTATCATTCAATCACACATTTTTTATTTAGTTCTCGCCAAGCCAATGACTACACCAGTGAGACTAAGAATTGACAGACCTGCCATTGTAGTTGTGAAGCGTATTCTCACTGCTGGGACCAATAAAGTAAAACCAGTTTTATTCCTGTTTGGGATTTCTTTGTTTCAACAACTTGTGTCATCTGAAATGAAAACTATTGATCTTCACGGAGAAGCATACTGTCGCCACAGCACTTAAAAGATCACAACAGATGGTGCTGCTTTATCTACATAGATCTATATTGATCATCTATAGACCCCCAACAGCTCCAGCACTGACACTGAACAGACATTTACTGAAGATTTATATTATAATTAGGTCTATGGTTGGTGTATATCATTACAGTTTTCCAAACCAAACTTATTGGGGTGTTTAAGGTAACTGAAATATGACTAAGTGGTTTTAAAACTTCAATATAACAGCCTTGGTTGTTGACATTTCAGAGTGATTTATTGACTGTGGATTGGGGCTGGAGTCTGTCAAACTCTCAGCACCAGCAAAAGCAAAGCCTTCTCTTCTGGCCCAACAACTCTCAAAATAAAGAGAAATGAATATACTAATGTATTTTCCTTCATTCATCTCATCTGTCTGTGTTCATCTGTATATTATTGGATGCTTCTCCAGTCCACATTCTGATTCTGTATGCAGCCAGTGAAAACAAAATGCTGATGGCGGTGGAAGGGGGCTTTTAGATTTTATTCAACGGTATTTCTAAGTATTTGGATGGCAATAAAATTTCAGAGGCAACATGTGCCTGTAAAATCAAAGCTGTCTAACTGGATGGGACTAAAATGATCAGACCACCATTAATTTTGTTGAAAAACAGTACGTAATTCAGGCTGGAATTTTCTCTGGGGAAGAGGGAGAAAAACACAGATGTAAAATCATAGCGTAGCACCTGAAAATGAAGGAATTACCCCACCTCCGCATGTAAATCTAATCCTGTCCCAATAGAGCTTATGTTGACATGTGAGACTTGAGATTTAGGCCTAGTCTACACTAACAGGAGTAAATTTGAAAACGCATTTTCTTATCCGTTTTGTCTTTGCATCCACACTAAAACGACATTTTCGACCACGAAAACGCATCTTTTCAAATCCGCTCTCCAAACTGGATAAATCTGAAAATGTTGTTTTGGCGTTGTAGTATGGATAAGGGGGAAAACGTAGCCTTTTGAAAATGCTGACGTATGATTGTCATGTGATCTCCACAATTCTGAGATGGTGGAACCCATTGCGATGCTGTTTTTTCTATTAGGTATTTTAATTTCATGTTTGACTGCTTTGTATAGTGGACGCTGTGGCCTGCAAGAAAGCCTGTTTTATGACTGCAGCATCAAAACAAAATCGAAAAGCAAAAATGGCGGAAATGACGTATGGGTAAGACATGCAGTGTGCATGCCCAGCATGCCGCTTTCTATCGTTTTCGCTTCATTGTGGACGGGAAACTTTTGGGAAATAGACTGAAAGCACTAGTGTGGCCAAAACATAAAAACGGCATTTTCAAATTTACTCATGTTAGTGTGGACTAGTCCTTTGATGGTAGGTAAACACACTAGTAGCTAGGTAGCTCACCATTAAAACAGTAATTAAATTCATAAAAGTACTGCAGTGATAGAGCAAAGACAGAGAACCGTCAGATTTGGTCATGGATTTGCTGCTGTTGTCATTTTTGAGGAGAGATTTGAATGAAAAATAAAGATATTATGCATGTTATGAATGACTGATCAGCACCACCATTAGCATCTTCCCATCAGTGGGTTAGGCGAGTTACACTGCTACACAGAGTTACAGGTTTTCTTAGTGGGTATGAGAGTAGAGTATTTCCATAATTTTAGTGTCTAACTAGGAATGTTGTGTGAGCAACATTTTAATAACATTGTGAAGCAAACTGTTATTACAACAGAACCTTTTTTAGATCATTACAGGAATGTTATTTTTGGACCGTTACAAGCCTAACCTGCTCAGAACCTGTTGAATACTTTACTGAATGCTCTGATAACATGTTAAGGCCTTTTAATGTATAAAGTCCACACTTTTTTTTTGATGGCAAAGACCCTAGAGGCCTATACCTAAAGCCATGACCCATCATTATCAAACACATTGAAACAGCAACAGTTGGTGATCTGTAGTATCCCAGCTGTCAACTTTAGTGCAGAGCTTCTCGATCAACCCATTAAGACTAGTCTCTGAAAGAAATGACTTTGCAGTCATTGTTAAATTTAAATGAAAAAAATCCTAAGAGTTCCTCCACTCTAAAGCCCAGTGTCACTTAGCAGAACCCTAAACAAAAATATCTGTGGGTGCGTCCTTGCACAATACCGTGCTCCTTCAAGCGTTACTGTGGACTCTCTAGACACGTGCCTTTCCTTGCCATTGTTTTCACCCATATGCTACCGAGGAATAATCTACTGATTGGCCAAGCTGCTCGGTGCCAGTGGGGCTCCCAATTCATGAGTCCTGTAGCCCAGGATGTTGGAGAAGGCTCTGCAATCACTGATTGACTTTACATACTGTGTGAAACTGTGTGGGTGGGTGTGTTTGGGTAGTGTGTGTAGGGGGGTGTTTAAGGAATGGAGTGTGTCTGACAAACAGCAGAGTTCTAGTTGAGAATTGATGAGTAAATACCAATAAACCCAGCAGGACGAGTGAACAACACAGACGACGTTGAAACGGTGTTGACAAAGTCTGCAGGCACCGAGACGTCTCCGTTATGTTTGTTCAACCTGACCTGCTACCGCATGTGTGCTAATTTATGTCAGGTTTTATTTATTTGTCGGGGTTTTTTCAGATGTGATTGGGTAACTTCAGTAAAACCAATAGGATAATAACTAAATAATAGTCTCGTCAAAGGTTTGAGTACAGTTGTAGATTTTTTTTTTTCCTCTTAGCTGACAATGTTTTATGTCTTATTTTTATTTTTTTTGTAAATGATTGAACAATTACTGCTTTTTAACAATGACGTTTAAAGCAAGTATATCAAGATTTGTGAATGTGTTTATAGAAAGGATTTTGGGTGAGATAGACTTCCATTACAGTTAGCTACGTTAGCCTTGGAGCTCCATTTGCAAGACAAAACAAGCAAACGTAGGATACCAAACATGTCTTGGCTGATCGAATACATATGGGGTGAGTGGAAAAATTTGAAAAAAATCATTTTTAAATTGTAAATGATTGTAAACATGAAGCAATGCATTATTCAGCAAAACAAAAGCATAGAAATGAGTATTAAAACAATGTACAAAAACAAAAAAAACATTACAATTTATCTGTGAATCTTGAATTTTTCAAATTGGCCTCTCTGCTTCACAAGTACAAAGCATTGTGTTAACAAATTTAACGTGGTTTTGGAAAAATTGTGTAAATTTGTTTATCCACCGAACCATTACTCTATTAAATATTAAAACTAAATTAAATGAAAAAATGTCAGGGTTTTTTTCGTTGTTGTTTTCATCCGTGGTGTAATTGATTTGCGCTGAGGCGGGTCCTTACAGACTCGGAGGGTGGATCTCCCTTGTCGCGTCGCTTGACTGTGACATGTAATGATCTTAGGAATCATGGGGCACATTTCATGCATATGACAACCAATGCAGAAAGGAGTCAATTACATGCAAATAAGCAAAGTGAGAAAAGAAAAAAACGCATACAAAAACACACACACACACACACAGATGAGCACCATCTGACCTCCGCAGGCCCCCAAAAGCCTCGTCAAAAAACCCCGCCTCTGCCATCTTGAGGGGCACTGCTTAGGGCGGTGAAACAAAAGAGCTCTGATGAGTCTCGTACCAGCTGTGAAATTAAGATTCACCACGAACAAAAGCAGGAGAAGATAAGAGACACGGAGGAGGAGGTCCCGGTACTGAGAGGAGCAGGGAGGTCCCCGTGCTCCGGACAGCTTCACTGAGGGGTTCCATGTACTGATCACATGAGCAGATGGTGGCGAACACACAAAAACACACACAGTAGAACTTCAAGCAAACAAACGGAAATGACAACTTAGTTGTAGTTCCAGTTCTTTGCTTTACAGAGATTAGATGCATGAACTGTCCAATCTCATAATATAACAAATACTGCAAAATACTGCAAAATGTTTTTTTGTTCCACATTTGCTGTTAAAATCTGGTGTAAATGCATACTGCTGGTTCAGCCATCGCCATGGCCCCCATGCCTTTCCTTCCTGCCTTCCTCCTTTCAGCATTTGGTGTAAAACATTTCAGTTCATGCTTCACACAATTTATCACAGATGCTCCATGCATATCCTGCCAGTGCTTTGATTACAGATATACAATAAAATGTCACATATGCGTATCCCGCGCCATAAATCTCCTGCAATTCAAAGATGGTTTTTATATCGAGGGCTGTATTACTTACCGCTTTGGCTTGGGATACACTGAAATATCATCTTTCAATTCCGTTCCTCTGAAGAAAAATGTTCATTATTATAGAAACAAAAAGAATTCAAAAATAAGTAATTTCTGTGCTTATTATTTGAAGCTGTGTCTCAAATAAAAGGCAGTGTTGTAGGTTTGATTTTTGTATTATTTTCAGTTTGCCTGTGAAATTCTGTTTAGTTTTAGTTAATTTTCTACTAGTTTTTCTTTTTTTTTAGTTTTTATTCATTTTCAGCTTTAGATTTAGTTTTAGTTATTGGACACAGAAAATTGTGGAATAGTTTTAATGTCTAATACATACTGCACATGTGCAAAGCATATTTAAACAAGGTGTCAAATGGTCTATAAGTAAAAAGTAAATACTTCATCTGGCTGCATGTGAGAAAAAAGTGGATTCGTGGCACATTTAAGGACAGTAAATGTTGCTTAACTAACTCAACGTTTCTGAAACGTTGTGCATACAGAAGTACCACACAGTGTGTTCTTATTCTGTGTAAGAGAGTGAAATTCACGCACTTGATCTCATAAGTTTATACAAATTCAAATGCGTGAGCATAATGTGGTTGGATTTTGTTTGATTTCATATGAATGAGGTCATACGAAAAGGCATGAGCACAAACCCCGCCCCCGGAAATTCGGAATATTCCTACTCGCTCTCGACCTGCCAGCCGCCATTTTCCACATTAAACTAGAATTTAAGTCACGAAAAAAAGGAAACGGAAATGAATCCCTGTTTGCTTTTTATTGTATTTTATTTCAGACACAATGGTCCTGCTTTTGGTCCAGTTGTAGTTTTAGATAATGATTTTATTTTACTTATTTTTGTAGTTTAGTTACAGTTTTTCGTTAACTTTTATAGCCACTATTATAGCCTTGGTGTCAAGACATATTTAGACACATACACACAAATACACACACACACACAAAAACATATAATGATTTGTTTTGGGGAAACTGAGTCACAGAGTCATCCTTTTCCCTTTTTTTCTCCTGCTATTGAGAGGAGGCAATGATATCTGCAAGGCCAGGGGGAGTGCAGACGCCTCAGGAATGCCTTTGATAAAGATGGGAAGAATAGACTCTGTGTGTGTGTGTGTGTGTGTGTGTGTATTTCTGCACCTGTTCTCACACACTGCTGGAGTTTGGGCCTGTAACTTGGGGAATGACAGCCAACAGTTTGTGCAAGCTGGGAAAAGTTAGTGGAACTCGAAACCCTAAATGGCGACTGCGGCTGAGTCAACACTCCCCTCACGTCACACGCAAGAGCAGAGTGTGTGTGTGTGTGTGTGTGTGCGCGTGCATGCTCACCTTATCTGAAAGTGGCTGAGGCTAAGATCAGATTTGTGGCATGTTAAATATTTGTTGTGCTGTTAAATCCATTAGCAGTGATTTAATTTAGCCGCTGTTACTGTGTCGAGTGCATCAGTGTGTAAGTGGTGACAGAATGAAAACCCGAAGTGCACTACAATTAGGGATCATTTAGATTGAACATTAACCTTAATGTGTGTTTGAGGTCGCCTTCTTATGTAAAATGGTTTAAGGATTAATGCTGTTTGTGTTTGTTCTGTACACATGGAGTTTCATAATCACTGTCTGACACACACTCACACACTCCGTCACTTGTTCACTCACACAATTTGACTCACTAATTCATTCACTCATGCATTAATTTGCTCTCACTTAAATTTTTACTTCGATTCACGAGTTCACTCACTTACCACGCTCATTCACTTATGCTCTTACCTATTCACTCACACACTCACTCACTCATTTGTTCATAGACCCACTTATTCATTCAGTCACTCACGTATTCCTTCACTCATCACACTCACTCTGACACCCACTAACACACTCCTTCACTTATACACTCATTCACTCATATACTGTCATTTACTCATAGTCACTCATTCATCCACTTACACACTCACTCATTCATACACATAGACTCATTCACTCATTTATTCAAAGACTCACGCATTCGCTCACACACACATTATTGTATTGTTCATAGACCAACTAATTCATTCAGTCACTCACTCATTCTTTCACTCCCCACACTCCTTCACACCCTCACTTATTCACCCACTCCCCACACTTACTGCCCACCCCACACTCTTTCACCCATTCATTCACGTCCTCACTTGTTCACCCACTCCCCACACTCTTTCACCCATTCATTCACGTCCTCACTTGTTCAAACACTCCCCACACTCATTCCTTCACAACACTTATTTACTTACTCATAGATTCACTCACACACTCACAGACCCACTCCCTCATTCACTCAACTACACACTCACTTACTCACAAACTCACTCACACATGCATTCATCCTCTTACACGCTCACTCATACACTCACTGTCACTCACACTCGTTTAATCACACTCTCGCTCATTTATTTACTCACACACTCTGCCTCACTCAGGATGAAGCCCAATTATCTCGTTGTTGATTTATCTTTATTCCACTGCTCTTCATCCAACACATTCCATCATGCACACACACACACACACACACACACGGCTGAATAATTCACGTGTGCTTCAGCCTGTGCTATAATCCTGGCAGACACTAAAAGTCTGGTTGGATTTAGCATCATGAAATTTTCATCGGTGAGAAAGAGGGGTCTTTCAGTTCTCTCGGCATGGCTGTGTGAAACGGAATGCATGGCTCATTTCATGGACTCCCCTCACACACTATCACACACTCGCGTTCTCTCACACACCCACACCACTGTCTCTGAACTAATGATGGACGAGGCCTGGAGCCCTGAGCCGACTCTGTCATGTCACTGTAACACATTTAGACTCGTTTCCTTTCTGTACTATTCAGTCAGAGAGATCGCGCAAGGCAGAGAAGTGACAGAAGGAGACACAAAATTTAAAATTTTACCGTTTTAGACCTGGTCATTGTATTGCGTCTAGAGTGTCAGGATTAGATCTGGATAGGTATTATCCACATAAAATTGCAGGTATAAATACACCCAAGATGCATTTAAAACATATTAAATTACTTATACCAGTCCAAGAGGTTTGAGACTTTGTTTATACATCAGGGAAATCTGATTTATTTATTATCTGATTTTTAGACTGAGTGTCTGCATTGCAAATTACTATTGCAAGTGACTAAATCTGATTTGTTTGTTTGGACTGCAGTCCCATTTGCTCTCAATACACCTCGATTGTTATAGTAATGTTTCAGGTAGGGAAGGCAAAAGTTAGTTATTGATTACCTATCAACATGGAGATTTCATCATGGATTATGTTTTACATAAGGGCAATAATCCAGTCATGGTTCTGAACGTATTCAGCATATCCAGACCCAGCTACTCTCATCCCCTGTCACAAATTTCTGACATCAATAAGCAACATGTACAAAAAAGACCAAAAAAACAACAACAATACATGAAATCCGGTTTGATTGAGTCGCATATCCAGATTTAAAACCACATACAAATGTTGCATTGATACAAATGTTGCAATTTGATTGGGAAAAGTCAGATTTTTATTATTTTTTCTTAATAATACAACTTCAGGCTGTGGAAAATCTTTCCTACTCAAATCGGATATGCCAAAAAATCACATTTGATCTGCCTGTCTAAACATTAGATCTAAGAGCCTTTGATCTTATTAGCACGTACAAGTTTTAGTTGTTTGTAAATTGTTTTCTCAGAGCAGAATTTATTGAAACCAGTGGTAATTAAACCACGTGGAACACAAAAATATTTTTAAGGTTCTTTATTGTTACAAAATAATGTGCTATAAATAAAATACACCACTTGGCTACATTATCATAATTATCAGAAACCGATTGTACAATCACGCTGCGTTGCGCATGACTGCGTGTGGTTGTCACTAGGGCGACGAGCGCCACGTGCCACGCGCCTTGTGTTTGTTTGTTGGTTCCTGTCGGCTAATGTTATTGATCCCACCTGTGTCTCATTAGTCTCCCTGATTAGTTTGTATAAATATCCCCATGTACCCGTCCTGCTTTGTCCTTCGTTGTATGTACAGTCAAGCCGGAAAGTCTGCACACCCCTTTCACCTTCTCCACGTTTCATTACATTACAGACTTATTCT
>JAOUQW010000049.1:3661104-3681169 GCA_028565825.1 Olivaichthys viedmensis | reverse complement strand
CACTGTCGCCTCTGGCTTGCTCATTAGGGATCTAGATCTACATCTGGATTTCTGTAAAGCTGCTTTGTGACAATGTCAACTGTTAAAAACGTTATCCAAAAAAAAAAAGAATTGGATTACATTTAATTTTTTCAGCTCCAACCGGTTGGTCTGTTTTATTATCGTAATGACACAAAAACACACTAATATCAATTTCTGAAAATAATATTCTAATCCAGAATGTGGTGTGATCAGCTTACACATTGTTGGCTTGTCTAATTGTATTCATTTGCCAATTCCTGTGGATGAATGCAAATACCACAAACGACCCTCGGGATGGATCCTAAAACACTGTGTTTTGAGCTTATTAGGGCTTATTAGGGCTTATTAGCATGGATTAACATTTTTTATACATTTCATAGATCCATTCTTCAGATAGGTTTGGCAGAGGTGCACACTGTGGATATGACAGGTGGGAAAAGAGGCATATTCAAGCAGATCCTAAGAAGGCAAGCTCTCAGCATGTTTATGATAATCACAACAGACATATGAGTGGAAGTGACATTCCAGACACTCTGGGAAAATACACACTTCCGATCTGCAGGTGAGAGAAGAGAAAAGTCATGATATGGCTGGACATTATATATTCACATTGTTCTGTTCTTGATGATGGTGTGTATCTGTTTTGTTCTTCTGTATGAGAGCACTTGGTATTGCTGGTTCAACACTGCCAGTCTCAGTAGACAGTAGACATGTTAGCATGTTATTAGAGGAAACAGAGACCAGCGCCTAGAGCACTCGAAAGTCTATGAATAAATTTGTTACACTAACGCATTGACCTTTCACATAATCAACAGAGGGAGCCAATTGATGTAACAGTCTATAGGTGTGTGTGGGGAGGAGTGAAGATTTACACTAGATAAAATAAGGTTGCAATAAAATATTAACAAGTACATTTCTAAATCATCTCAATTAAGCACTTAAGTTATGATTTAGAGAGCCAGAAGATTCAGTTAGGTCCAAATATTGCATTTCCCAATCAAATATCCATCATTCTTCATTATAAGAGGCAAAAACATCTGTTCTTGACCCTGTTTATACCTGGTCCTTTCATGCGTATTGTATCTGGATTGTATCCTGATAAGATTTTAACCACATGCATTTACACTTGAAGTCAAACGTCCCTCCAAATACGTTAGTTGAATTGAAATCTGAATCGTGCATATGCAAATCAGCTCCTAACGCAGGACCACCAGCTTCCTGTGGTGTTTCTTATTTACGGTTGTTTTATGTAAAAGAAGGTTGTTGCACTGAAAAATCACAATTTTGTGTGCTGTTTTTAATTTCCTTGAAGATAACAACTTTGGCAGGCATTATGACGCAATGTACTGGGATGGCTTTTGGTTGCCAAATGTGGCTTGGAGAGACAGATGTGTTTACACTTGTGTAACATCTGGCTGCAGTGCATCTTGGACTTGTTGAAGTTTTGAAAACGTCTTGGGTGCATTTACACCTGATTTTTTTACGTGGATAATCCCTAACTGGATATAATCCTGATACTTGAGAAATGACCAAATGTAAACGGTGTCACAGACAACCACACTAATTGAGTCAATATTAGGTGCGAGTCATTAAGAGACAACAAAAATTACAATTTGAATTAAGTACAAGCACAATATTCATAAAATATTCATAAAATATATTCATATATATTTTAATTTCATATGAGCATTAAAAATGTATGTATATTAAAGTAGCTATTAAAAATGTATTTGTTTCAGTTATAATTAAGGCATTCTGGATTATTAAGTATCAACTGAGCAACATGTATTAGTTTTTAATACCTTATGACCTACAGTCAGCAGCAGAATTATTGGCACCCTTCATGAAAATGAGCAAAAATGAATATATAAAATGAATAACACAACCAATGAATGATACTCTGAGCTTAAACATACTGTATGGGGATGTTGTATAGTCTTATTTTAACACAATATATTTTCTAAAGTGCACTCATTTCAAAATGATCTGCAACCCCACAATTAATACGTGATTAAGCCTCCCCTGGAGAGAATAACAGCACTGCGCCTCTTCCTGTAATGTCTAACAAGGTTGGTGACACTTGTAGTGGATCTTGAACCACTCCTCCGTGCTTTTAACATTTCGAGCAGTTTTATATTCTTAGGCTTGTGCATGTGTACTGTCCTCTTCAATTCAGACCACAGGCTCAAATCTAGAGACTGATTCCTGAGTGTATACAATCATTCTTGCTCATTTTCATGACGACTGCCAATAATTCTGGAGTTGACCGTATTAACAGTTCTTGGTGGTGGACTCAAACTTTTGGACCCTGCTGTTTACAGAAAACCATGTTGCTAATGCTTGTGCCATCAAAGAGAGTGGTTGGCAATCTATTTGTGCAGACAGTGTGGATGATATCTACAGCACCAGAATGAGAGTGCATGTGAGAGCCAGACAGAACGTAGCTTATATAATTCTTCAACTCTACTTCCTAATGTTTTTTTCCTATTGCTCATGATGGGATGACAGTGTAATGGCTGATGACATTGTGAACATTATTAGTGGGAGAGCCTCAGTGGAACCGAGAGAACTCCAGAAATGAAGTTAGAACTGGAGTGAAGGTAATAACAGAGGAGGGGTGGCCTACCCTCACTGTTCACTGCCTTAGTGGAAAATGAAAAACACTCACTCACTTTCTCACACACACACACTTTCAGGATGAAATAATGTGCTCGATAGGCCAGTTTCATATATCTGCGCACATTTTTATCACACACTCCATTCTTGGTCATAATCGCACCCTAACTGTGATGAACCCTTCATTAGGCAGAGGCTTAGCCTGCGGCCCATTTAAAATGGCCAGTTTCTCATCAGACACTAAATTAGACTCATCCATCCATCTGTGCTGAAGAAGACTTCCTGCAGGGACAGCAGCCAATTGCTGCTTTTGCTTTCTCTCTCTCTCTCACACACACAGTCCCTGTGCATTATTGATGGCTGTCGGTCAGTGCATCTGACCACATTTGTCTCTGCAGGGGAGGCCAACGGTAATCAAAACACACACGTGTCCTTGGAGCTCTGCTTTTATTATGATGTCTACACCACCAGTGACCCGTGTTTCAGGCTCTTACACAGACAAAAGCATGAGCATGAGTGACAACGTACACATTTTTCACCTGTAAGGCACCTTAATCCCACAAGTACAGTGTGTTTGCACAAAACCACACACACATGCCAAGCTGAGGAACGCATAGGCAGGTGTATAAACATCACCCATAAAGGTCAGGTCTTATCCTGCCTTTTAAACAGCACACCTCCATGTATGTGTACTCTTACCCCCCCCCCCCTTATCCCATACACCTCTTCTCTTTTGTTCCTGTTTTCTCACCTGCCTGGCACGGTTTTTCTACTCATCTCCTCTCATGGCGCTCCGAGCGATCTGCCACCATGTCAAAGGCAGCTGCATGACCCGGCACGCTGCTTCCTGGAACCGTAGCAGAAACGCATCCGACCTGTGTCCATCACAATGACAATCACTCTCACTCAGGAATGAGAAGATTAACATTGTTTGCCCTTGTTTGATACTCAATGACTATATGTAGTCATGACATAATAACGGTATAATCGCTTAAGTCTATAATGATAGTCAGTATTAGCTTTAAACTCAGCCAAATATTGTCAGGGTTTGCTTCATGAGTGGGAAAAGATAAACTGTCATATCTCCCTCACTTATGAGGAAGCCAAAGCCAAGGGTAGTGGTCGGGGCATGAACTTGAATGAACCGGAGATGAAGTCATTACAGGATCTGAGGAAAGAGGGCTAAAGGAGCCAGTGTTCATAAAATCCCTTAACCCTGACTTAATCAGACACTATCTAATGTAAACTACCGGCACGGGGCCTCAAGGGCACTCCCTAATCTGCAGCGATAAAGTAGACCTTTACAGGATCTGGAGACCTTGATTGACCTATGTCCTATAGGTACATATAGTTGGCTGGTTATTGTTGCTCTGGTGGGACTGTACAGTTATGGTATATAAGGAGATATAAGGAGAATAAATACAGCTGAAATCTGTGCTCTATCTGAACCTGGATATTGGTCTGCTACTGAATAAAGTCATATCTTCAAAGCCTAACTATAGCAAAAAAATATATTAAGAAACAATCGAGTCCACCATTGAAAATGCCTGATCTTTTTTTAAATATACTCTCTTTTTCACCCAGTTATCATAAGAACCCCTCAATACATGGACAATACATAATCTAAGCGGCATTTAACCATAAGTCGAAGGAGACACGTTGAGGGAAAGATGTCATTTTCAATAGTGCCAAGTTAGATAAATAGAAGATCAACATAGACATAAAGTAAAACACTTTACAAACACCTCTGGCTTCATGGTTAAATATGTAAAATAGTCCAGGGTAGTTAGAATGTTCAGTTTCAAGGACTTTTAGTTTATTCAAGGAATATGGAGCACTGTATCTGAAGATTGTCTTTTCCAGGTCAAAATGAACCTGTGAAATATCAAGCAGAATAAACTGAATTGTTCAGTAACCTGCCACTGTAGCATAGGTGAGCATCTGTGCTATAAAAAGTGGTTTAATTGGGGGGGGGGTAATGCCCGACACTGGGTTCAAACAAGAGGAGCCCCATAATGTGACCTTGGTGTGTACCAAAAAAACTAGCTACCCAGGAAAAACCTATATGAACCAGGTAACTATGCAAACAGCCTACCAATGTAATAACTCACTTAATGTGACATGTAGCTAAATATTAAGACTACCCAATAAAAAACTAAATAAATAAATAAATTACTGCTCCTGACATTTTCTGGGTAACGTTGGTTATACACCTTGTATTTTTTTAAATAAAGTCCACAGATCTTGTTGTACCTATATAGTATTCGCATTTCTACATGACCTCTGCCTTTGTAGATGCACGTGTTGGTTTGACATGAAGAACCCCTGATACTTCCAATGCAACTTGGTGTGCAAATCTCATGAATGCAATAAGGGATGCTTTTTGGCATTTTATTAAACTGGGGGGATGGTTTAAAATTACCTGCCTCCTCAAATTGAGCCCTTCAGATATCCAGTCATTTACTGTTCACTTCTAGCCATCTAAAATAAAGAACTGAACGGAGAAGGTAGTGAGGCATTCAGCTGGACTTGCAAGACGAGACCACCTACCATCCTTTATTAATGAAAAGAAGCCCCATGTTGCTGTTCATCAAAGAGCTCAAAAGGGGGGCCCAAAGTTTAAATCGATCACCCTCTCTGTTCCAGGCGCCACCATACTTTCCATTGTGACTGAAATGTTTGGATCTTCTTCAATTCTTTGGCCGCTTAAAGGTAATCAGATCAAACATGCAGCATAGCAGGCAGCACTATGCATACAAGGGAGCAGGAAAATCTTGCCAAGCATGGGGGCTTTGCGTGTTAAGGAAAGCCAGATGTCTGCACCCATCGAAATACCCCCAAAACAACAGCCGCTGCACCCACAACAACTCCAGGGCAGCGATAATGACAGCAAACCATAAAAGCAGCAATTACCAAATGCCATTCTGTACCCAAAGCTTACTCGCAACAGCGGAATCATTTCCCGGATTCATGCGTTTATGGGTTTCAGGCAAAGGTGTCGACCAGTGCCAGTCACCGGTGAATAGCTTAATCAGCTTCATCAATAAACACCATGCTAACCCATCAGGAGGTTTGGATGGAGGCCAGATGTGTTTAAATAGCTGAGATGCATTTCTCAGACCACATCCTTTGGCACCACTGTTGCTATGTTTGTCAGCACAAGCGCTTGCGGTGTGAAATTATCCAGCTCCAGACTTGCTAGTGTTGATGGTAATCTTGATGAAAGGCAAACAATTGTGGTTTGGGATCTCCTGAGGAAGATGGGAGGTTGGAACTTGTCTTGCAAAGATTCTGTTATGGGACAAATAAACTGCCTTTACTGCATCATTTTGGACCATCGTTAATGATCAAAAGGTAAGAAAAGAACTCGGTTGCACTTACTTAATTGCATAGGTTGTTTTCATGATCTTTCATAATATATATATATATATATATAAATAATATTACCATTTGAGTCAACACTTCAGAAGAGGTGGAAAAAAGTGATGAAAACAGCACCGGTTTATGAAGGGAAACTCATCACTTACTCTAATGAGCATATGCAGGGAGGATGGGTCTTAAATGAATCTCTGTTGAGCCTCTCCGATTCCCCAATTCTCTCTTGTTTACAGTAGACCATACGTCCCCTGCCTGGTCTGAATCCTCCAGGGTGGTATTAACTCTCTCTGTCCTCCCTGATGGAGCAGAGTTACCAAGGCCTCAGCTCAGCTCTGCCTTACTCCAGCCGAGAAGCACCGAGATTGGGTAACACTTCTCCCACAGGCGGTCCCTTGAGTCAGCTGTGTTTTCAGCTTATGTCAGCTCCACCAAGTGTCAGTGAGCACTCTGGGTGGAAAAAAGATCTCGCTAGTCCACCACAGCAGGCCACAGTTGCCCTGGAAATAGACATGCCGAGATCTTTCTTTTGTATTTCACAATCATGAACTTGAGTTTTTGTACTTTGAACTATGCAAGTACACTGCTGATTTTGGACATGGTTTGCCTCTCAGAAATCTAACTCTGTATTTTAAGAATTGAGAAAACAGCCCACAAATGTCAAGATGCTTAATATGATATGGGTGATTTATCACTTAGTGACAGAATCAAATTCAGTTTCAATACTGTATATTACAACAGTTCATAAACAGAAGTCACTGGCACGAGGAGACTGAGCAAGAACAACTTGTTCGCAGTACTAATCTTTTATGGGGTGTTAAGATTGCTGTCTCAGCTTAGCTCTGAGCTAATACTCTCCAACATGAGAGAAGAAGCCAACTTCAATAAGAGATCCTGAAAAGAAACGCACTTGCAGTGATTCAGGGCAGTTGAGTAAGCCCGATTTACCTACAATCACTAAAATTACAGAATATACGTACATACGTAACAGCCACATAATGCTATGCAGGTTTATTGGCCTGATGTTGTTCATCTTTACGGCTAAGGAAGCTTGTCTTAAAGATGATAAGAAAAGATACAGCGAGCATATTTTCTCTATAATATACTGTCATTAGAGTGCTATACTAAGGGGACCAGTTTGTTTTAGCTTCGTTTAAGGAGTCCCAGCTTATTCGCAAAAATTGTCAAAATTTTATTTGCTGAATCATTAAACAAAATATGCATTGCATAGACTGATGCAAACGATACACTTGCACACAATATTGTGTGTCATCACAAATCAGATCAACCCTTTGTAATATGGGTATTTGGAAGTAATTGGTCAGATAAAATCCTGACAGAACCACGAGTAAGTAGGCTACACTCCAGCAACCTTGCCAAGTTTGTGCTTTAGAAAGAAATTGTAGCCCGATGTGTAAAAAGCATTTATGTTTTAAAAAGCAATTATTTATGTAATGAGGACCTTCAGAAAGTTTTTTCCATTTTTGAGAAAATGTCTCTCTGATTTTGACAACAGCAAGGTGATGCCAAGGATATACAACAAAAATATTTGGAAGCCAGGGACTTTTTCGCGTACCATTCAGGGTTTCATGCAACAAATGTTTTTGTCCTTTGGCATCATTCGTAGCTGATTTGTGTTGATACAATCAGGGGTGTCATTAAGAAAAAAAAAATTTCCTTTACATCTGCTAGACATTGTGAGGAGCTTTCTGTTTATGTTGACATGTTAGTGCAGTAACCTGCTGTTGTGGCCACTATGTGACCATGTTTAAAAAGAACGGGTGTATATACACCATCTTTCCTCCCTATGTAAAAGAAAGGTGTCAAATAAAAAAGTTGTCTAATCATTGTAGTTATATTGGATGACCCCCAACATCCTAGTGCCCCTGGACCATGGAATATCTTGTCACTGTATGCTATACTGAACCTCCCATGCTGTATCTGGTACATACACAGAACAGTTAACTGTAAGATACTGTGCAGGCCCAAGTTGCAGAGTCGAGCTGAACTCAGCTGACCCCCATAGAGTTGTGTGGAGCTACAGTGCTTTAATGAGATGCAAATCCACCATGCTACGTCAACCCAGGCTCAAGTCCTGGGGGAACACACTTCCCGAAAAAGAACAACTCGGGGCCCTGTTTAGGAGCACGCTGCTGAGGCCAGCAGTAAACAAGTCGCCAGGTAGGTGGATTGGAGGATAAATTCACACAGGCATCTTTTTAAAGTGGAGGCTCAGTTGGTGGGCTGCAGGTAAGCATGCATCTAGAGGTCTGACGCTTATGTAGCCATTATAGGATCTCTATCCCAACCACTGATCTCAAAGCAGCGTGGACCACAAGACCATCACCTCACACATATACAGGCTGTGAAAGGACCTTGTGACACGTCACACCTGCTTTGGTGCCAGGACAATGATCAGACATGTTAAATTCGCTAGCTAGATTTAAAGAGTGTGGGGACAAGCTGGCATAAATGTAACATAGCTCATGATCTCACTGAGATACTGTAGACTACCTTTTCCCCAATCCTGCTCCTGAATTGCACATTTTCCTGTATTATACAAATATTTTTACCTCCTCGTGGGCTTGTTGTTAATAAGCAGGTGAATCAAGTCGGATGGGTTAGAACTAAGAAACCCACTAAAATGTGCAGTGCAGAGGGAAACTTGGACAAAATTGGGAAACAGTGCTTTTATATAAAAAAATAATAATAATAAACTAATGAGGGGATTACATGCAACAACACAATGAGACTCCTCTTTTACTGACCATTTTCTTTTTTAGTCAAGTAATGTAATCATGCGTTCACACTAGCCAGCGACGTCACAGGTCACGCCAGGTTTGTTTCGTGGGCTTGTATCCTTGTTGCTGGAACCATGGACGTGTGTCGCAAACTTACATTAGAAATGGTCGCCCGTGGCTTTGCTGCTTGCTAGTGCGAATGCAGGATGTAAAGGTATACAATAAATGCTTTTGAGTCACGACAGGACAAAGGCACTTTTGGTAAAATATATATTTTATTTATTTCTTTAACAAAGAAATATGAATGTTCAGTATTTAATTGTCTAGAAATATGTTCCATTTTTGCTCATTCACGGTGTAAAATTACTTTTGATAGATACCACAAAATACTTGATTTACATGTATTTATTTTCGTGTTTTTACATAAAGACTTGCTAGCCTATTTAATTATATGTGGGGTAAGACAAACGTCACTATCTGAATAGTTCTAGAAGGTTGACTAAAACTCAACCATAAACAGATGCATCAGCATGGACTGCTTGACCATGAGCAGAGGTTTTGAAATGCTCAGTAGAAAAAAATTATATGAAGGGCTCTCAAGTAACTCAGTTGACTCAGGATGTGATTTGCAAATTCTGTTCTTATTCCAGATTAATAAAAGTCCAGATTGAGGTCTTTGTGGAGGAGGTGTTTCTGCAAATACAGAATAGCATTGTTGAGGTAGCAGAAACTTCAATTCTAAACCACTGTACAAATGGCTCGCTGTTCAAGTCCAATCTGAATGCTGATACAAACTTTAGTGATCTCTTCATGGTCAGGGAGAGATTTTGTATGTTTTTTGTAGTTTTGCAATAAATGAGGATTCAAAATAGAAGAAAATGAGAGACGTCTGTAAAATTTGACCCTTCTCTTTCCTGCTCATTTCCGACATCCACATGGACCGGACGCTCATGGCCATGTCCTCACAGCTGATTCATATTATAATCTCCCTCCTGAATGAAAGGATGTGGGTTTTAACATCATACAGAACTAGTTAGAGGCACAAAATCATCAAAAGCAAAATTAATGAGCCATTGCAGACCACACTTCTGAGTTCCACACCCATCCTTTGCAAAAACATGAGATATATATATCATCACGCAAGCACTTTCCTCAGTACTGGATTTTCACATTGAAGTGAATAGAGGCCTCGGTACATTCACAACTTACAACCCTGTTCCAATCTCCTAAAGAACCCTTCTTTAACAACAAAATGTTCATCTGCCGCTCTGGAGAGCCTACCCTTGCTCGACGTTAAAGAAAAATATTTCAAACCAATGCCCCTGCTTTCAACCTCAACTTCAACTAAACACTGTACTGCTAGTACAATGGCTTTAGCCTTTTGCAGCTGGCAGAATGTAATGTTTTGCATTTAAGAATTAGATGCAACATTGAGATGTTAGGAGCTTATCCTAAATCAGATTTTTCAGTAGATTGAGTAGTAGCAGAGAGCCGGCTGCTGTGCTGAGGTCTTTATCTCATCAGTGAGGTGGCCACCGTCTTTGAGGCTGTAAGATGTAGAACAGATGGAGCGCTATAGTTTCTCCCTCTTGCATAACAAGAATTCAAGTAAAAAGACAGAGATGTCTAAAATATGCAACAAAAACTGCGACAGAAACATTGGAGGCATTATAATGAAAGTTCTTAACTTATGAGATAATTTGGCAACAAGAAAAGGATTGAGATCAAGGCTGAATTAGATGAATCAGAATATACTGTCCTTTTAATTTGATATGCGCATTTTTGAGTTGATGTTGATTGGCCGATTCACTTTTAAGAGAAGATTGATAACATCTTATGACAGTGGAATCACAAAATCTTCTTACTGCACTTTACATCTTATCACACCTTTTACATGACCTGTCTGCAGACAGCATCTCTGGCACTGACCCAATCTAATTCACCTCATTATCCAGAGATGCAATAAGACCTGAGAGATCTAATTGATTGGTTCATATGCATTACATGACTAGCATAACATGTTGCCTCATTGTCGTCCATGATGCAATTCATAGTGCCTGCTGTTGGTAAAAGATAGGAGGGATACTTCTTGTTGCATGTATGAATGACACTGTGAGTAGCAATTAGGTCTATTGATCCAGCCATTGTTGAGTAAAAGTGACATCAAAAATTAAAAAAAAGCTAGGAATGTTGGGGGGCGGGTGTGTAAATATGGGTCAGATGCTCTGTACAAATATGGTTAGGCAGCTTAGTGATTTAATTGCTTAAAAATTAAAAATAAATTATTATAAAATAGATTTCTGTACATTTACATATATATATATATATATATATATATAGCAATTATCACATATTTTGCCATAAGAAATACAGACAAAAAATAGTTTTTGTATTTCACTTTCAATCCCAACCAAAGTTGTGTCCAGTCATCTGGTAGAACTTCATGTTGAAGGGCCTGTAGAAGTCTCGTAGCCTCTGCACCACCTCAGGGTTGATGTTGGGGTGCGTTCGCCCTTTGGTTTTGCCCAGGCAGTGGGGCTTGCTGCTTCCTTCAGCCTTCTTCAGGCATGGAAATCCCTTGGTCTGGTTAAAATAGAAGTGTTTGTCTGTGATGATCCTCTTGAGGCCCAGGAAGTCCTGCACACGGCCAAGCTCTCCGGCTGGGTCGGTGATCAACCGCTCGCCACTCACAAACAGGATCTGGCGCATGGGGAAGAACTGAAGCCAGTTGTCCAGGTGTTTGGCGTAGATGCCGATCTGGATGGCGCTCCACGAGGTGTCGATAAGGCCTGTAGTCCTGTTTTTGAAAGTCAGGCTCTCAAAGGAGGGAATGTCTGGCTTTTTGGACAGTGTCTGTGTGTAGTCTGAAATGGCCCTGGTGACCGGATCCCTCACTACCACTATGAGCTTGGTGGAGCGCGACATGGAGTAGATCCGGGCTGGAGCTTCACGGGTCACAAAGTAGCTGGGCGTCTTCTCCATTGTGATCTGACCCTCCAGGGTCTTGGGCATCAGGTCTCTGAGGACAAGAGAGAAAGAGGTTAAGATGGAGGTCTAATGAAAGCCAAATGCAGCATAATCCAATAACACAGATGGACCATGCAGGGCAACTATCAATGAAGCAATTGAAAGTCTGACTTCTGGATTTAAAGAAATTAGCTTTGTTTGCTAAAAGACATGTATACATCAAAAGGTCCACTAATGAAAGCTAATAGGATGTGTGCTATCTAATGATTTCCCAGCACTACTAATGATGACAAAAAAATATAGGTTTTATTTAAATACCTGATTAATTTAGCTAAGAGTCAAAACCTTTTAAGCAAAACTCTGCATTTAAAGAGGTCCATTTGCACACATTCCATTCTGTGGCCTAGTGTGGTCGGCTTAGTTTAAATCCAGCTAGGACTCTTTCCACCATTAACCACTTAAGAACATAAAGGCTAAACAGACTCTTTCCAGCAGTTAGCCAAGCTCTTAGTGAACCCTTTCATAATCATTTACATAACAGATGAAAGTCGATCTGCCTTGTTTAAGGCAAGAAATCCATTGCTTGGAGTGGTAAGCTGGTAAAAGGGATATGTTACATGAGTATATATAATCAAGGCACATTTGAGAACAAGTCTTTTTGAGTGAAAAGGCAACATGGACCAAGTGCCAAGCAGAGTCAGGTTGCTGAATCGGGTCAAATAGGGAAGAGTGGATTATAGTGTGGTGATAAGAGCGAACTGTGACAGATACTTATGGGTGGAGGGGGGTATAACATTTCATTGGCTTACTACGTGTCTCTGCCTCGAGACACTGCATACTGTTGGTCTGATGTGTAAAATTAAACTTGCATGCTCTACACTCTGGGGGGGAAGAAAAAAAAAAAAAGTTTCCATCTAGCATCCTAAAAATTCAGGAGGTTTCCCTTTCAGAGAGGGTTCCAGGTAGGATCCCTTTAGGAAGCCAAGAACCCTTAACTACCCAAAGACCCCTTGAAGTGTACATCAACCTAGAAGCAAAGGTCCTAATACAAGAAACTACCACCACAAATGTTGATGTTCACAATGCTCGTTAAAAAGTAATATTCCCAAACTTAGACACCCAGAAAACTCCCAATTAGTTTGTGGTTTTGAAACACACTGGCAACCACTTGAGGTATATGCGATTGCGTTCGTCTGAGAAGGTCTGGTAAAGTCAGGAAGTCTCCAATTCCCTTTGAAGGTGTATTCATTCCAGCGTTTGACTACCCAGTTTCAAATCAGACATCAACAAAACCATAATAAGCCACCCCCACCCTCCCCTTTAGGCTATCGGCGCACACACACAGATAGGACTTGTTGGCGTATTGTCTCGGGGGTATCAGGCAGCGTTCTCAGTGGCGGGGCTAAGTTACAGCCTCATTGTCAAATGGCCTGTCAGCGTCTAGTGTAATCCTGCATTGCGTGTTTACACCCTGCGAAAGCAACACTACACGCCACTTCAAGAGGCCACAAACAATACACAAGTGATATCCGCTTTCCCCACTTCAGTAACTGGCAATTCTGTTTACCTCTCTCAGCAATCTTTGTAAAAGGCTGACTATTTGTACAACTGGTTAAGAGCGTGAGTGTGCTGATTAGAGGCTAGAGATTCCACAGAAGAGAAAAGATATGGCTAATCATATAGGACCTAGGCAAGTCTTCAGTGGAAGTTGTTAGAGTTCCGCATGCTGTTCTTTGGGATAAGAAGTTCATCCAAAATAGATTAGGAGAACAAGCAGCACAAGATATCTCCAGTGATTTGGAGGTGAAAAAATCCCAATGTTTACGATGCAAATCACAATGCGTCAATCCAGAAATGGAGAGCAGCCAAGGGCAGCGCGTTTAATAGGAATCTGTTGGCAGATATGCGTACACTGTCTCTTTAAAATAGTCAGCCACTGATCCAATTATAATAATCTTGGCATGATTCCCACTCTCTCACACGAGAAGTGGGAAGAGAATAAAGAGATTAGCCTATCATCTTTAATGGTCTGGTAAACAGATGAGCTTAGAACCAACTTATGCAACACGTGAAGTGGAATCCCAGGTTTCTGCTGTTCTTAGAGTGGTTTAACACCAAGGTTGAGACGCTCTTGAGACAACTTGAAAGCACAACAGTGGTTTATAGGTTTATATAGCCCTCACAGAAGTGTACAGGAAATATAAACTTGTTGCATGACTAGTGTTAAGCTCGTAAGCTTGTGGTTAGAGGGTAAGAGCCACTATTAATTACTAATTAGCAGGAGGAGAGGAAAACGTGTGTGCATGTGTGTGGGTTTGGTAATGAGGTGAAAGAAAGAGAATGCCAATGTTGGCAGAAATGAACCCCCCACAAACTCATTGACACTAATGTGTGTACTTGGACTCAGGGACTGAATTGCACAAAAGAAGACCACAACATTACTTAGATTCAACATTTCACCGATTTGTTTTATTCTATCTCTCTCTCTTGTTTTAAACTAAGCCAAAATCAACTACAAACTTTTTTCTTAAACGTACTAAAAGTTTAAAATAAGGCTTGATAACTAGAGACAAGGGGAACGAATATTGATGGCAGGTGAAAGGTTAGAAATCCACAGGAGAGAAAGGCGAAGTGGGGAGGACCCTGACAAGCCTCCACCCATCCTCTTATCCCTTTTCTGCCGCTCTGAGCAAAAGGAGAAAGAGGGAATGGAGAGAAAAGGGGGTTGAGGAGGACAAGTGACCAAGCTATCGGAGGAACAATGCCTATTCTTACCCATTTTGATTTATGAGGTGGTTCTTTTTAGACATTCCGTCAGCAAACAGGCAACGCTCTGACACTGGCGCCCTCTTCTTTTCCCCTTCTTTACTTTCAAACAGAGCATTGTGCTCGAGTGATCTAAGAGAATCAGGGCTGGGGCAGAAAGGGGGAAGGGGCACTCATGGAGGCCTGAGTGGGGCACTTCTCGTTCACTTTGGGGGAAGAGAAAGAGAGAGGATGTGGAGAGCCCTTGAGTGGAGTGTGCAGCAGCTCGAGTGCCTCTGGGGAAATGGCCTCAGTACAAGCTGCCAACGGAGCGGGTTAAGATACTCGACTGATCAATTATTTACCATGGGATTAGAAAGGGAATAGGTGTGCTTAAAAAAAAAAAGATTCTTCTAATAAAAGAGGGGTGCTCCTCTTAAGGCAAGGTCAGAACATAGCGGTTTTACCTGACTGTTTTCCAAGACTTCTCCCCCACCCCCTCCATTGATTCTTGCTGTATTAGTTCGTTCCTGTTGCATAATGCTTCCTTCTGCGTCCAGATGTGAGGGTAGGCGCCTTTTCTGAGACTTTGGCTGCATCTTTTAAAACCATTAAGTGCCTACGCAGCTGAACACAACCCCTTCTAACTCAGTGTATACTAGTCCTTCCACCTCCCATAAAAAAAGACCACTTCAGACGACATAACACACAGATGGAGCAAGCAGACTGTACATGTTTACTGTCATAACTCGGCTTGCTCTTTTCAGTAGCAAGGTCAACTGCCTCTCATGCAGTTGAAGACTCATCCAAGTTAAAAGAGATGCCAAAAAGAAAAATAACACAGATAGCAGCCTCCCTCTTTCATGTAACTTCAAATACAGCAATAAAACACTCCTGAGGCTTGCCTTTGCAGATCGGCAGAGATAAAGACAGAGCGAGAGCGTGAGAGGGACCATGACAGAACCGTTATGTGCTGTATTTCTGCTCCTGTTTCCCATTTCATGTCCTGATCTGCTGATAAGACTGTTTTGCTTACATTAGACTATGACAGTGAGCTTCTGCCCGTTTCGTTTCATACACAGCTTTTAAGAAATAGGAGGAAAGAAATAGAATTCTCCTAGGGTCGGGTTTATACTTGCTGCATGGCTACGTGCACGTGTGCGGACGCCGCAGCTACGCAAGCGTCATTGATCACTACTCGCTTCCGTAAAGTCTGTACATCTGGATGATTAAAGACTCTGTCCACTAGGGGGCAGGTTCAGAGCCGAAACATCGCCAGCACCAGACCATTTCCTGATTTTGCACAAAGAAGTAAACAGTGCAGATGGCGGGAGTTGAGAAGGCAGAAACGGCAGAAACAGCGGCGTCGACGTAGACGATAAATCAAACCATTAAACCAATCTCGTCTCCACAACGGAGAGTATATTTCTCTCGTTCTACCGATCGGCGCGTTGCTTCACTATACTGCCCCCCACTGTTTACGCTGGTATTGCACCACACGCATGCGCTACGTGAATTTAACTTGTCCAACGAACGCAGGATACGTGCGGCATCCATCTTGCGTACACGTACACGTAGTTAACAGCAAGTATAACCCCGAGCCTTGTTACCTTTCCTGTTTGTTCTGGTTTTGACTCCTGCTTGTGTGATGGCTCTTAAAACCTGTCTGCTTGTTACCTGACCCCCACTAAGGACTCTGACTATGATTCTTGGATTACCCACAATACACAAAGCACCGAGTGGACGCACTTGCGTCCTGTTCTTTACCTCTGCACGACACGTTTGACAATATATGCGTACTGCTTTTTTCTGCTGTTTATTTGACTTTGAGAAATTGACAATCATGTCAGTAAAGCCCTGTTTAACTAAAACTATTTTTGACTATTATATAGGTTGATATTATCGGTTATTTAACATTTTGTTTTAGCTGTATCAGAAACAAAATGTTCATACCGGTTAAGCCCTAACACACATGTCTTGGAAATGAAAGCAAGCATTTGGTGAGGTCATCTGGAGGTCACAACCTTCACCCACTTCTGGATATAAATAATACTCTTTATGGATGTTGACAGACCTTTACACTGTCATAGTAAGACTCAGCTATGGCTCGAGTGATCATTGGTTTGATCCCAGATAATTCTTTCTTGTGCATCTGAGCAGGGCACTGAACCCCCAGGGAAATGTGCCTGCTGTTGGACAGTGTCATCATCTGTGGATAAAGGTGTCAGCTAAATAACAAATTGGGGTCTGGATATCTCTCGTAAGAGTTTCGGGTAACAGTAACTGAGGGCTGTTCCTAAAACAGAATACACGCAGGGAGACAAGACTATTTTTGGAGCCGGCCTATTTCTCCTGGAGTTCTGTCCTGAATACTATAATTTGTAAAATGTATAATTTCTAAAAAGAAAAAACCCAGCTGGAACGCACAGAATCCGTTCCGAGTTTATTAGTTGTGACGCAATGAACACGTAGAGGTTCGGTTAGCGGCCGATGCTAAGTGTAATTACAGTTTCATTTTTCTTTGTAATTTACTGACATTCCAGACGGCTTTCACTGTTAATGTGTCTTTACATTGTCCGTATGAAAGCCTTGCGCGAGCTAGCTAAATTGTTAGCCTTAGCCCTTAGCGACCTTGTGCACGACCTTGTGCACGACCTTGTGCACGACCTTGCCTAATAACAGTGTTTTCATGAATGGCTGTGAGCAGGTTAACAATCCATTGCTTGTGTAATGAAATAAAATGTAAAGTTAGCTTAAGTTATCTAAAACGTACAGCTAGGTATTATGATAAATTAGCGTCCCTGTGCTTCCTGTCAGGCTTTAGCTAAGCGTGTCGATTTACGTAGCGCAATATGGTACGAACTGCTAGTTAGCCGATTAGCAGGCTATTAGCTAGCCGCTGAATGAGCTACACTAGCGCAAAGCTTTGAGGTTCTCTTTTTTGTTCTTCTCTGTGACGAAAATGTAAGGAATTGTAATTGTACCGCCCGCTTTAGATGTGTTAAAGGTTGGTTGGAGAAATGCTAACGTTTAACGTGAACACAGCCATACGCCGATGCTAGCCAGTAATGCAAACGGCTACAACCGCCATTTTTTACCTGGCAAACAATTGCTAAGTTTCCTCAAACGGCTGTTACTTTGCTAGGAACTCTTCCATCGAACACTAGAGTTTTGGGACACAGCCAGAAATCCCAAATTATAATGTCGTGAAATATGGTTTGCAACGTTACAAGCTAGATATTAGATTTGCTTAGCTTCCCCTGTGCCTTTTTAAAAATTTTTTTTTAGCATTTAGCCTGTTTATCTGCCAGGCTATGAGCTACAGTAGCGCAACGACAAAAAAGGTCACGACGTTGTGTGTGTTCTGGCAAAATCGTCTTTATTGTGGTGCGTTAAAAGCGTTGGCGTCGCGAGAGCACTGTTGCGGGGCAACCGAGAAATATGGACGCCGCGGATCAGCGAGCTATTCGTTACACAAGTATAACGCTACAGCTATTGTTTTGGCGCGGCTCAATGACGTACGGCAACGTGCGTTAATCTGTCGTTTTGCGTTGACTGCAAAACGTTAAGCGTTCGATTTGAGACGTTACTGCGCCACCACAAAAACATGAGGCGCTACATACTCAAGTGCGTCGTGCACACTCTAAAGTGCACAGTACACCACTTGTGACTGTTTATACCGTGTTATGTGCGTCATGCACGGCCTTGTGTGGGGGTCTTAATTTGTGTCCATTCTAAATGTGCACAGGTTTTAAATGTGATTTAGATGTAATGACCATATTGGCCCAGTTGGCAGCCCTCTCGCTCACACACACACACACACACACACACACACACACACTGAGGTCAGGGGCTGGTATAAATAGCAAGAGACGTGTCATTAAAGCTCCAATTGCTATTCTGTTGTTTTACAAAGACAGAAAAAAGAAAGAAGGGCGCGCGGCCTACACGTCATATGGTACTTGCTTTTTATTTTATTTTTAATTTTTTATTTCCATTCCATGCTTATTGTTATGCACCAACACGCCAAAGCAAAACCTACTTATTGACCACACTAATGACCCATAACCTTGGATGATGCAGCCTCATATGCACGATGCACAGGAGGATATGTCGTGACATCAGTGCACGAGGTGCCAAAATTGTAGATTCACACAGCTTTTTATTTAGATATAACACTTTCACAAACTTTTTGCATCACACACACATTTGCAGGGCTTTTCATTACAACAGCCCCCCCCCATCCTACCTTCATGCGCAGAGGCCACGCCCACTTCTTCTTCTTTCTTTTCTGATTCCGTTATTGTGTATTTTTAAACTCCTTTTTGTGGCTTAAACGTTTTTTTGTTTTGTTTTTTTTTTTCCTCAAAAAAATATTAAGTTATATTAAATCCTGGCCGGTCCAATTACGCCGTTTTTGAAAATTAAAAATCTACCCTCGACGGGTTGAGTGTTGAGGAAGTACTTTATACTTTTTCCCGCATGTGCCGCCTCGAGCTTGTGAGTGCGCGAGCGGCAATAACGGGAGCCCTATTGCCCTCACAGCCCCGCCCCTATTCCCCTACAGCCCCGCCCCCATTGCCCCAAATCTCCGCCCCCTAATCCACCAAAGCCTCGCCTCCTATTGCCCCTACAGCCCCGCCCCCATTGCCCCAAAGCTCCGCCCCCTGTTCCCCTAAAGCCCCGCCGGCAAGCTCCTCTTGCTTCCGCGCATGCGCGTTTGCGTCTGTCACGTTGCTAGGCTACTGCTCTACGCTAACGTGAAGGGAAAAAAATAAAAACATGGCGGATGATTTAAAAAAAAAAACTACGGAAGCGCGAATGGACCAAAAGTAAGACAAGCGAAACTAAAAATAATTTTTTTTAAAACGCCGCTACAGCACAAAAAAAAAAAAAAAAGCATGATTTCGCATCACTAATTATTATAAATGAATTAATTTGTTTTCCTAACTGCTGATCTTCGAGCATGGCTATGCCCATTTATATATATATATATATAAAAAATAAAAAAATAAAAAATTAATTAATTAATTAATTAATTATAAATAAATACATACATACATAAAAACCGAGATGAAAGCTGGAAAAATGCAGAGTAAATTTAAATATCAGCAGGTATATAAATGCACTTCATTATACTAACGTGAGCAGTTCGCCGTGTGGCCGCCAGGGGGCGGACATGCAGTGTCAATCAATCACCCACAAGCTGTGTTAAGGGCAGGTTAAACACTCTGATGTGGTGGTTCTACAAACACAATGCTATTAGACAACAGAGAAAAGGACACAGAAGCCTCTTGCCGCTGGGAAACCGGTGATGCATGATCCGCATTTGCATATTGAACCGGACAGGCTCTTATATTTTATGAGGCAATAACCTGTCACATGTTCAATATACCACCTCAGACTCGTAATCTCCCTGGTTCTGCGTTGTGCTCTGGTACAGGTACGAAGTCTGTAATGGATGCGAGTCAGAGGCGTTCGGATACCGAGTCTGTTTATTAGGACAGACTGGTGGTTAGGGCGCTGGGCTACTGATCAGAAGGTCGTGGGTTCAAGCTGCCACTGTTGGGCCCTTGAGCAAGGCCCTTAACCCTCCCTGC
>JAOUQW010000049.1:3648753-3661004 GCA_028565825.1 Olivaichthys viedmensis | reverse complement strand
CCCCACCATTTACACAGGTATTGCACCACACGTATAAGTTGCATTAATTTTTTGGGACATGCACAATCGATGTGCTGAATGAACCCAGGATATGGACCGGCGCCATTTTAAACGTCCGTCTACATTATCAAAACCGGCCCTTAGGCCCCCCCTGTATTATTACGGCTCTTGATTTTTGTTAGTGCAAAATGAGAGGGACCAAGACAATTTGTACACTGGTCTTTGATGACTGATCTTTATGAAGACCAATAACGCACAAGTCTGGGTGCTGTATACAATAGCTCTGGCATAACTCAGCCAAACTTGTCAAATAAACCCAAAATCATGCCTGAATTGTTTAACAGTGCGTCCACAGTCTGGAAGACCAAACCAGACAAGGTCCAGAACCACGGAGCACTTACAACACTCTAAAATTGCACTCAAACAGTCAACACTGCTTTGCGTGAAGGAAGTGACAGGGTGCGTGTGACGGATACTCTCAAAGCCAGATAGAGCGCTCTCAATGCTTAGCCACCGATTCCCACACTGGCCTCTCTCCAATAATCAAGCTATTGATTACAGCCCCTTAACCCCAGGCTAGTGGGGACACAGAGATCTAAGCATTCGATTGACACTTTACCCGGCCAAGGAGGAAATACTTCCCGTCTCCCAACCCTCTTACCCACTCAATAACTTACTATTGAGAAGATGAATGGATTGAAGGAGAAAGAAATGTCATTCATTCCTCTGATAGTGGAAGAACCGCTGAACCCTTGTTTGCTAAGATTGGAAAAAATAACCATTAAAGCAGGAGACTCCATCCCAGAGCGAGTGGACAAGTAATCAACTCACTTAAGTTTAAAGCCACAGAGCGTAGCTTTATCTCTTAATTATGTGTTCGTCTTCGTCACGTTCAAAGCTTGTCGGCTAATTATGGCACGTAGCCAACATGAGAGCATTAAGCACTCCTTGATGACTCACAAATGCAGCTCAGCGGCGTCTTCTAATCTCTGTGCACGATTTTAAGACAGCCAGTTGTATATACACAGCATTTTCAGAGCAGTGTGGTGACGTTCACCTGCCAACTTGGTCTCAAACTTGCAAATGTGTAACAAGTCGCACAACTGAAGTCGTATGAAAAAATAGTTTAAGGTTATGGTTAGGGGCGAGGTTAACGTTTGTACCTTTTATGACTTCATCTGTACTAAATCTATCGAAATCCAACCACAACAGCCTCATTCGTTCTAATTCGTATGAATTTTTCATGATATCAGGTTAGACCCGTAGACAGCTGGCGATACCAGAGATGATCAGTATTGAAGTCCTATTAAATAATGAGAAAAACCAAAAATGGTGATCATGATTGAACTATAATGAATTGTGCAGCCCTAACCCACATGAAGCTGTTAATCTAAAGAGAAAAGCTAAGGTTTACAGCACCAGCACCTGTAAAAAGGGGTGATCAGAGAGGAGGGTATGTAGAATATTTTCCCAGTATAGTGTGCGAGTGACCCTTTCTTGCTGACTGTATTAGTTCTGGGTTAATGTAGAGCACAGAGTTGACGGAGGCCTCAGGCATGCAGCCACTTAAAGTCTCCTGACACTTCATTTCCTGAGTGAGGCAAGCCAGAGATCTCCTCTTCACCTGCAATGCCACAGCCAAGCTACTCCCTACAGCGTGCAGTGCATGTCCTCTCTATGTTTTTTTTTTGTTTTGTTACCTTGGCTCACAATCTCCTGCTTTCTCTCCTTCACCCATACTTGGCACGTAACCATTCCCCTGGCGTACGGTAAAGAGAAGTAATAGGTTACCTTCTCTCAGATGTGTGTCTGATCTCTGTCCGTCTCAGGTGCGAGTGTGTCTGAGTAGTGTTTCTTTCTGAAGGGTTCACCCTGCGAGCATGTCACCCTATCTGTATCAGCCTCTTTAGGAGAGTCTGCTCTGAGGGATGAATAATGGAGGAACACGAAGGATCAGAGACGCTGACCTGCCTTTGTCCTGCAGCTGACACCGACTCGTACACACAGGGGCTCTTCTGAAATATAGAAATACCTTTGCACTTGGCTAGGATCTGAATAAAGCATTACAAGCCTGCACTAGTATTAGCCAATGCAAACTTGAGTTTTCCTGGAGGTTATGCTCGAAAGCAGTGCTAAAGGAAAACCATGTGAATGGTGCTCGTGGAAAAAGAAATACAGTAAATTTTGTAGCCAAATGGCTTCTTAGTATTACAGCACCATACCGAGGTAGGGGCAAGCAGCAGTAAGTCATATTTAATCTGTATGTTTTGTCTAACAGCCTAAGTGGCATAAGGTCCAATGGCTGGTTTCAGGCTAAAGAGTTCATCTCCACTGGGAAAAGTACAAAGAATTTACCAACCAGAAAATAACGAAGAAAGACAAGCACTACAAAAAACGTGTGTATATTGACAGATGATATCTGTAAAAGAAAAAAGAAAAACATGGCCCCTTTGGAGCTGTGGTGCACTCTGCCAGCCACAATTTCAACAATTTCTCACAAGCTTGCTCGCTCAGAAAAACACACATGCACTTTGCCTGCAAGTACAAACTCGCTCTGAACCGCAGCGGTCTCTGTGAGAAGGACGTAATGACGTGCATAAATCACCGACTGCTCAAGTTGAATAACTCTCCATCTGCGCAGAGTTTGTTTCAGGTTTATTTGCCGTTCTTCAACGCCTTGTGAAAGCGCTTTAAAATAAAACAGGGGTTTCAAAGCGCCACATTGAGTTTCTGAGTTTCAGCCGCGAGCCAGATGAATGGAATAACTGGTCGCGAGCTGAACACCTGGAGTCTGCCATGTGCTCTAAATAAAAGATGCATAGAAATAAAGTGGCTCTCACTCACGGACTTTACACGTCAACTCACTGAAGAGCGTCCATTTGCGAGCCGAAGTGTGTGACCGGTGTGCACTGGCCGTGCCAGAGATTTGCAGGCATGAGCGCTTTGTGATTTGTTAGACCAAACTTACACCCACTGTGGGATTCAAAGCAACCTTGGAAAAAAAGAGTGCATTTAAACAGTAGGAAGAAAAAAAATTATTAATAATAATAATAATAATAATAATAATAATATGGCTCATTGACACTGACCCATTTCTTCCCAGGCCAATACACAGTTTTCTGAACTTTTCAATACTCAGGAATGAAACCTTACGCACTTGACTTTCAGCACTCAAGTTTCCCAATGCAGTAGAGCACGCAATCTTTGAGTAATTAATCACCTTGCATAAATAACCCAACAGATAATGGTCGTCCGTGGTAATCTGGCTCCATGGTCCTTAGCGGCCATCAAGCCTGCGCTCTAGTGTTTGTCCTGCTCGAGTAATCCGCTCTGATAAGCCCTGTTTGCTCGGAGTGTTTGCGCAGGGTGTTAACGGACTCTATTCACATTCCAATAGAGCAGTGGAGCTGCATGATCAGAGAAATGGTGAGGGACTGAAAACTTGAGTGAAATGCCATATATGTGGCCCAAAGAACTTTGAGCGATCTTCAAAGTCCCGTTTTTCAAAGCCACGATGCAAATCCCCCCTCTTCTGAAGCTAAACACTCTAGAGAGCGCATCCTGTTTTGCTTGGCAGGCATTCCTCCCCAGCTGAAGTGTGTTTGAAGACAGGTGAGCGTTAAGCACGGGGGATTTCCTGTGTCTATCTGTCACCGCAGGGGCAGAGAGCAAAAATCACCCAGGCTTGTGCTTTACCCATTTCTGCAGCCTGGCATTCTCAGCCACCAGCCTAGTTAAATTGTGCAGGAATAGCAACAGAAGTGACATTCAAACTGCTAGGTGAACGCAGGAAGACTGACAGCGACGCTCTCCTTATGCCATCCTGAAGCACCATCGCGGTTAACGATTTCTGCTGAGGGAATTCGCCCCAGCGCATAAAAAGACCGGGTTTCGATTTCAAGTCTGTGTTATTTCGGAAAGGATGTCCGAAATATCGAACACTCAATGACAAACGTTTTCACTTCCCTCTTTCAAACTTTCTCTTCGCCGTCCTGGTTCCAAAGACGCCTCACGGTTCCATGAGAAACAAGATCTGTGCCGCCCGTGCCAGCAAGACGCGCCATTCCATAACCACAAAATGTAGATGGGAGTAGACATTTGAGAAATGAGCTATGACACGAAGAAAAAATAAAAAAAAGAACAAAAACTACCGCTTGGCTCAGTTTGGTTTGTTTTTATATGATTTTAAAGAAACAAATCTGGAGCAAGTCTGTAAATGTTTTTAAAAGCCTGTAATCGGGTTTCTTGATGTTCACTTATGAATCCAATGCACTATAAATGGCAAATGGGAACATTAGTTATAATTCAGTACCGTAATAACGCAATATAAAAAACTAATTTTCATATACTGGTGAGCAAAATATTAATGGAATTGTTTGGCAAGAAAATGTTATTTACAAAATTTTCGATTAACCCCTAATGAAGTCGATTAGCCAAACCATGTTTGGTGTTCTTCACTTTTGCACTCGAGTTTTGAGACTACATTTGGGGTAAGGGGAAAATTCTTTTTTGCCGAACGATTCCTTTAAACAGAATCTCTTCTCAGTTACACCACTGATCACAGATCTGGGAAACTCTCCCCCCCCCCTTCAAAAGACTGCTTAAAAATGTGTCATTATTTATGGTCTTAAAAATCTACTTCTTTTGAGAGCAGAGAGGAGAGGAAAAAAAAGATGAAGGCAAATGAAAGGGGAGAAAAGAGAGTGAAAACACAAAGGAGGTAACAAGCCCTGGGCTCCAAACACACACTGGCTCTGTTGCCTTGGAGCTTCATTCATGCTGTGCTCCTGCAAGCACATCAACACGGCCGTTCTGTGTGTGTTCCCTTAATCATCTGCTCTTTTCTTGCAGGGGTTAATGGAAACCTCAGGGGGTCTCCCCTTCCCCTCCCGATCTTCTACTTTTCTCTTGCTTTCTCTCTGTATCAGACATGCGCAGAAACACACACATTTCCAAAACGGCTGCTGTCCCATAACCTCACTACTGCGGATCATTTGAGTTTAATAACTTTGCTCTCCCACCTTTTTTTCACATGTCATCCTCCTATGACTGATTATATCCCACTGATGAGTCCACCCTGATGAGGCCATTAGCATCCTCTGCAGCTGTGTGTCTTACTCACTACCCTCGGAGAAGGACAAACTCAACACCGACAAACCAACATCTAAACTACCAACTCGTTCTGAAAGAGCCCGATTCAGACAGAGCGAAGAGACGCGGTCTCCTCTCCTCAGGCTTCTGGACAAAGACTGAAGAGGGAGGGGGGTCGCTATCTAGCCACCTTACTTTCACTCTCGCTTGCGGTTTTCCCAAAGACAGTGCAAGAGAGAAAAGCGCAAATACATGCATAATGAGCACAAGTGTGCCTTCAGCGAGGCAGAAATGAACGGAAGTAACTGTCGTCACTTTTAGCTGAATGTACATCTGTCTGTGGGTGAAACATTTCCATTTCCAACATTTTTCCAATTTCATTACGATACCAATCTTAAAGCTCAGATTATTAACTAATACATCCTCTCAGCCAAGTTGTGTGGAAACATCAGAGGCGTGATCACGTGATCACAGGTTATCTGTGCTGGCCTACCACACAACACACACGGCATAAAACACGGCAATGGATTGGATTGGGAAACACGCCAAAGCTGAGCTTATATCGTTCCAGCATTTCATACCGATAATCGGTCCCATTACCGATACTTGGTGCATTCCTGTTCACAGTATGAGGTGAATAAACCCTCTTTCGCTCTTATTTAGTGGAAGGTTTTGGGCTTGTGGTTTCATCCTTGTTGATGGCTGACCACATCAGTGACCCACCAGGCTCTCCTGTCCCCAGGCTGCCCCATTGCATAATTAGCCAGAGGTAATTCGGGGGCCGTTTATTCTCCACCCCCTCCGTTCTTGCCCACCCCTGTGGTAAGGCCATGCCAGCTTAGGCAAGGAAACTGGGGGCCCCTTTCTCCCTCACACACACACACACACACACAATTTCTATCTCTGTATGCTGACCAAGACAGCCAAAATGTCTTACAAGGCCTTACAAGCTGCACTGCATGCATGATGATGTATGAACCAGAGCCTGGTTGAGACTTGTATATAATCGTTATAATGTGATATATCGTGATTATTATTATTATTATATAATGTGTTGCTGGGAGAGCATAAAACATCAAACTAAACCACATGTATATAGATATCCAATTAGTGCACTTATGCCACAAATTAAAGCTTTCAGCTAATGCATCACTGTGCTTGTATGGGAAAATAAAGGCATGGGAGAAGAAGGAGATGGTGGGAGGAGATGCAGAGAAAGCGAAAGCGAGGACTAAAAAGAAGAGTGGCTGCTCCACAAAGGAGGTGTTGGGGATGGGCTGCTTTAGGGGGAGGAGAGGGGTGGCGACGAGGGCACAAAAGGAGAATAATCCGCCGGTTAGGAAGATGCTGAGCAGTTTAGCCAACACTAAAGCGTGCTTGGGAGCAGCTCTTTGAGTTTGCCCAGCGAGCACCGAGCCAGCCTTTCAATGGAGGATGTCAACCTGCTGACTGCTGAATGGCCCAGCGGTCAGGGTTCAGCTCCAGCTGAGCGCAGGAAGTCTATTTCACTCTGAAAGCGGAGCGCTTCTGCCGGGAAACGCTCATTAACGCTGACCCGAGATCAGGCCCTGATTCGGGTTTACAGTTATTATTTGAGGAGAGGCTCCCTACGATACTGAATTGTTGCATGAAAAAAGATACAAGAAATATATGTTTCCAAAAATGTAGTACTACTATCAGTTTACTTGCGTGTGTGTATGTATTGCTCGAATAACAGGGGTCTTGGGGGTGCTGGGAAACCATAGTTACCTTCAAAATCAGACCAAGAGGGTTCACGTGATTTATTGCCGGGGTTTTTAAAGTGGGGTCCGCGACGTATATCTATAGGGTCTGTGATTTTTATTATTATTTTATTTATTGCTTATTATTTAGCTAATATAGTTATAAGCCTATTTGACTGGTCACTTGAATTGAATAGGTTCAATATAAAAGAGCACTAATTGACAATTAGGTATAAATGTAAAAAAAAATTTTTTTATATCTAAGCACTTTTATAGTCGTTTTCTGTAATGTTAACAACCTTTGGATGCCAAAAAAAAAAAAAAAAAAAAAAAATGAGACATCTTATCTTTGACCCATAATGCGCGTGATGGGCTTCTGACAGGTCTCACCTGCTGTGCAGATGGTCTTTACACAGGCAGTGCTGTATGACTGACTGCCTGCTGACCCTCGTTCAAAGAACGTTTGACCGGCCGACACACACCACCTACCACAGCCCAAGCTAATCGATACAACTGATTCCCTAAGGATACACACAGGCTTGGGTCATTACTGTGTGTGCGTGCGCACGGTAATAACCATCAGATCCCCTTTGCTCACATTATACACCAATTACTTATAGTAATAAATACATTCAGCGCCTAATCACAAAGAAAGCAGCTTTGTTCCCTTTCCAATTTACTCTTCAGCTAGCGTGACGGGCTAGTCTGGCCCTGCTTTGGAGGCAGGAAGTGCAGAGGTAAGAGGTCAGTGGATGCCGGTGTGTGTACAGGTCACCTACGTAGCAACCCGGCCTTCCTGGAGCTCGTGGATAAAAGCGTCCCGAATCAGCCCTGCTACGGATGGAGGTCCTCGTATGGGTGAGGCGGCGGGGGGCTGTGACGCTCCATCGAGAAGAACTTTAAAGTAACAGACCTCCGAACACTTCCTGAGGCAGATAACAAAGATTTTCTCCTTGCGGAACAACGCTCCGTTTGTCCCTTTGTCGGGCGCCGCTAACCGGAAAGGGCACTGAAAGCTGGTCTCCTGCTCACTCCCTCTTAATCACAGGATGGACTCGGCGAGTGCACACTCAAGAGTGCACACTAGACACACTGTTCCGTACCAGATCCCTCTTTTAATGGCTTAAATGGCCCTCTTTAAAAGCAGTTCTTTGATCACTTTTGCTAGGCCAAAAATTTGAAAAAAGCTGCAAAAAGACAACTAGGTGGAGTTAAGCTCAAAGGGAACACACAGCACTTTCGAGTAGGGGACTGATGGATACGAAAAATTTCCCCGATACTGATTCTAAAGAATTAAATATTCCAGCCAATATCATTTTTTATATGGTCAAGCCGCTAAATATAAAACAAACCACTTATAAATGTAAAGTGCTTATGCTTAATTTAAAGTGCTTAATTTAACGTAACTTTAAAAACAATTCAATTACTGTGCTGAACTCTCAACCAGAAACAGATTTACAGTTCACTGTCTGTCCTGAGGTTTTGGCCCAAGAGTTTGAATCCTGATGATGTCACTGCCTTCCAGCAGAGCATTACACATGAAGACGGTCTTCTTCTAGAACATTCGAAAGGACGTTATTCAGTGCTTCATTGATTCGATTTCCACCCTGAATATCGGCTGATTTTATCAGACAACAGACATTCGGGCCTTGGTTTTAATTACATGGCCTCACTTACTCATAATTAAAAAGGAAAATGTATAACACGGCCCTCATGACTGTTCTGCATAAAAGGAGCGTTATGTTTTAACTCGAGAAACTGCTCGAGTAGATTTAAACATTCCTTAACACTAGGTCATCCACGGCAGTCGGCCTTCCAAAACATTTGTCTGCTCCGCTGCACGGAGGCAGAGTCTGGGTGGAACCTTGGAGAGGTGAACTCGACCGCTTATTAAATCATTAGTGTGTGTGTGTGTGTGTGCAAACCTGCAAAAGCAGCAGAACCAGGCTCCACCAGACCACACAAAGCAATAACATGGCTGAAACTCTACACCGCCAAAGCGCAGAGATTACTCAACAAATGCAGTAATACACACGCACTTCCACGTTTCCATAGCGATGTGAAGAATGAGCACTGACAGTCCTGCATTCAATGATCTTAATGTGTTATATACCAATTTAAAGGAATGGTTCAACTGAAAAATACACAATTTGTCCCTTATGTCAAAGACATGTTTGGTGTCTGAAGTTTGCTTGTTTAGTTTTGCACTGGAGCTACGAGTCTAACGTAGCCAACACGCATTAGAAGTCTGTCTCACCGTAAAAGGTTTTGTTTAATTTGATAGATGACAGTAAGTCACACTGTGTCCTAAACCACATCGGCACGTCTCTGTGACATCACTGAAGACCTGGATGCAGTCTGAGGCTAATATTTATCCTAAAAATAAAAATAATTTTTTTTTTTTTTTTTTTTGGGTGAAATAGACTTTACTTACTGGTACCTCCAGTGCAAAACTAAAGACGCAAAACATGTCTTGGCTGATCGATTACATTTGGAGTAAAGGGGAAAACTGTGAATAAGATTTTTCACTGACTCATTCCTTTAAATGCAAATACAGTCCAATGCTAGTTTACGATCCTGCATAGATAATAGCTTCCATCTACAGCTGCACGCGCACACACACACACACACACACGAAATGACTCACTTCTCTGGCTTTATGAAAGCAGCTTTGCCCTAAACAGCTAACACACAGCATCTAAAGTCATCACCTTTTGCACTGTTTATAAAGTCTACTTTATAAACATTCTCTCTGTCCCCACCTTCTGTTTCACATGCGATAGCAAAGCCAACCCTCCATTAAAGCGGTGCTTTCTAGAACACCGCTGGATCTCCATAAGCAATCGACGGAGTGACACTTCAGGAGCGTCAAAAAGGTGCCGAGACGGTTCATCTGCCCTCGCAAGAGAGAGACAACGCCACGATCAGGCCTCGGATTCGGTCCAGAGCTCGGCCAGCAGCTGGGTTTGAGCAACGCTCACTCATGAAGAGCCTGGAGCGTCACTGCTCTTTTTCTCTCCCTCACTGACCAGCGAAGAAAAAAACAGAACGGAAAAAGGGTCTGCATTTTGTTTGTGCGCTGTGCCTTCGACCCAAACAGCAGCTATAGAGTTTCAGTGGTATCGCATGTCAAAGCAGCTGCAATGCACGCGAGACCAGTGAACGAACGAGAGAACACGAGAACGAACACACACACACACACACACACACACACACACACAAAAACCCACAATATATACTTCAGAGCACTGGTTAATTCCGTTTTTAAGTAACCTAACTAAGTTTGTCAACCAGAGTTCTGGTTCTCGTCACACACATTTTCTTCCCGCTAAACTTTGGGATATTTAAAATAGACCCAATTTGGTGAAAGCTTTTCCCCATTTAGTCATGCAAAGATAATCTCATCTATGGTAACGTGTCCAAATCTCCATCCATAAATATCAATTCCGATCAAGAAAAGGAAGGAAAACATTTATAAACCCCAGAGGGAAGGTTATAGTTAAATTGAAACCGCCATGCATTTGAACCCAAAAGTTTTTAGTTTTTTTTTAAATGAGATCTAAAAAAGCTTATTTGTGTCTCATAAAGCCACACTTTGTTACAATTAGCATTGTTCCTGCCGTGGCATAAGAACAGATAAAGAAAAAGCTCGAGGCTGAGATTTAAAGCGGATTTGGTGGATCAGAGCCTCAGCCCTGGTGTTTTCTTTATAAATAAAGGATTAAAAGAAGGCCTCGTCCCTTAACGCTGCCATAGGCTATGAGAATCCACGATGTCCGATAATCAAGGACAGATTGGCTTTGAGGAAAATCTGAGCACGTTAATAGGCATGGTTCCGCACACGCACTGTGTAGTGGTAGACGAGTGAAATAGAATTCCAGCTTACACGCGAGACGACATTTAGCATTAGGAATAAACTTTGATTGCACCCAGGCCTACACGTGGGTCGATTTTAGCCTTATAGACATGGCTCGGTGTACCCGAAAGCCACGATTGAGCCCGTTTGTGGCCTCGGGATCCGTGATACGCATGAACACAGTCCTCTTTTTCATCTAACCTAGATCTCTGGAGTGTTCAATTCTTTCGCTCGGTCTCGTTCCTGTTGAGGGCCCCCGGAATGAGGCGCATATTCAAGGCGCTCCAGACTTCAGTAAATCCCCAAACTTTAGTAAATCCTTTTATTGTGACAGGCGTGCTGCTCAAACGGTTTAGCAACTCTGTCACAGTGAAAGAGTGGCGACGAAGATCACAGCTGCCCTAAAGTTCAAAAAGCTGCCCCTCTTCCAAGAACACCCTTCTCCCATACATTAGAAAATTATAGAGGAGAAATCACTGACAATAAATCATTGAAGTTGTGTGTGCACATGTGTGTGTGTGCGTCTATAAGGATAGTCCAACTTCGGTGTCAGATTTGGGCATAGAATTGTAAGACTGATAGGCCTATTGCAGTTCAAAATAATCAAATCCACAACATTGCTGTGCAATATAACCCCATTTTTCTACTATTAAAATCAAGTTGTGTGTGTGTGTCACAAAGTGGACACAGTCCGAGTTTTCTTTATAAAAGGCATTAGCAAAGTTCTTTGTGAGGATTGTTTCAAGGCCAATTTAAGGCCATTGTGGTGTAAATTAGACCGAGTGTATTATTCTGTTTATTTATAGCTTAGACAGAGTGAAAGGGACAGTTTTTTTTTTTTTTAAATAAAACATGAGTTTGAAACTTTCAGAGTGATTCACTACGGAATGGAGCGGCCCTGTAAAAATGAACCTATTCAAAATTCAAGGGTAAATCACCCAGCCATAGATGTATTAAACGGACAGATAGTAAAAAAAACTTGACATGCATGTACTCATCCAAGTGCCAATATTGTCTTTCCCTCCACACAGTTTTGCTTCCCACCATCAGCCATTAAACACGGCATAGCTTGATCATGGGTTATTCGTTTAATTCTCGTCACTTGTTAAAAAACCCCAAACTTTGGGCTTTTAATTATACTCAAAAGGAAAGAAAAAAAAACACACTAAACAGGCCAATAGGTGGTCAAAAATGGCAATAAACTGTATTTAAACGTCATGTTTAACATTTTACAGATCGATTCAACTCTGGTCGTACTGTAAATTATTGACAGCCGAATAAATAAATAAATAAATAAAATAAAATAAAATTAAGTAAAAAAAAAAGCTGATCAAGTCAGTAAGTAAATCATTTTCGGACATAGATGACTTGTATTAATTTAAGACTTCGATCCACAAGTGCTTTAACATAATGAACATATTCAAAGCCGCATATTTAGTTATTCTACCATTATTTGATTTGCTCTTCTGTCTGTCTGATTGGGTGTGATGAGGAAAAAAACCCCTCGGTTCTCCAGGAGCAGAAACTTATCAGGAGCAGAAAAATAAAACTTCCTTCAGTAAGGACTCGGGTGCGTCTCATCG
>JAOUQW010000049.1:3601037-3621946 GCA_028565825.1 Olivaichthys viedmensis | reverse complement strand
AGAGAGATTGATACCACAGTGGATCAAAACAACAGTGAAACATGCTGCTGGATTTTCAATGTGCTCTCAGACTTTTGAACCCCCACTGTATATACCTTGATGTGGTACTAATTCACCACACTACGCATTACCTTTCCTCCAACAAGTGTCTCCTCTTCCACATCCTGAAAGTCTACCTGGTCCAACACACCCATTTTAACTTCATTAAAGACTTGTTCATTAGCTGATGAGTTGAGTCAGGTGCCACACAACGAATGCACAGCGCAGGTGTACACTAGGAACAGAAAATGCAGCTCTATAAAGACGAATGAAAATACAATGTTAAACCTGGAGATACCAGTGAGATTTTCCTCTCGAGCTTTCCCATGGACCAAAAGGAGGAGTAAATAATTGGGTCAAAGGAAAGAATCAATAAGTTGTTTCAACTTTCAAAAAGATTAATTAAGGATGTTCATTTTCCACCATCTTAAAAAATAACTGGTACTGTCACAGTGGCGACAGTAAAAACGACTGCTTTTCGGCCTGCTATGAACCCATCGTTAAGGCCAACATGGAAAAATGGCTTTTATTAACATTGCTCCTTTGACAGTTTGGTTAACCAACTTATATTGAGCTGCAACGAAATTACTAATGAAAACGCTTTTTATCAGTAAAAGGAGAAAAAAATAAAATAAATACACACCGTGTCAAATTCCAACCTATTGTTGGCGAAAACATGACAAAACGAAAATAACAAAGACCGCTATTAACGACACGGTATGCGTAACAAATCAGCAATGAACACTGCTGCTATCCCCGCCCCAAGTACCATTAGGCCCCTGTTTCCACTGACCTTAAACGGGTACCAAAATCCATTAAAACTTAAAGCTTTGATGTTTCATCAATGGTCAATGGAAATAGAGTTCTATTGCCAAAAGTTCTGGTACTTGCAAAGAAAGTATTGCAAAGTAAACATGAACAAGGGCGAGTCCTCGAGGAAATGCTGAGTCGCACCAGCAGTTCATTAAGCATGTTCCAGACAATAAAAACAAAAACAAATGGACATTATCGCTACTCCCAGCCATCTTCACATACTAAGAGTCAGAGGTTGTTAGACAATCCCTTTCTCCCAGCACAGCACGGTGAACTTTTGATCGTTCGTTCGCTCGCGGCTCTCCCTTCAGCCTGGGAGAGCTCTACTATAAACAAGCTGGCAGAGGGTCAGCTGGCATGCTGACAAGCCTGATTAATGCTACGAGTGATGTGCTAAACAGCCAACATACTAATAAGCCAATTACTGATGTCCTGGTACACTTCATCACTGATTTGTTGCTAATCGATGTATGTAGTCATCTCAGAAATTCAGCTTGGATTAGCGTCAGAGAATGACAGATGCTAAATAACAGGACAGGAGAAACCCAACAGGATCCAGTTTGATCATCAGAACAAACATACCGTACCATAACAACGTTTATGAAAATCTCAAACTTGTGCTTTGTATTTGAAGGATTTGAAACCATCTTTAAAGGCTTAGACCTTAGACAGTATCCTCATATTCTCAAAAGGGACAGAAGCTCCACATTCCTAAACAACATGTCCCAGTTTCTCAGCCTTGCATCTTGATCCGGTTCCAGCTCCAACATTCGCAGATGTTTTCGCCACACTTGATCTAGTTAGGACAACATTAGCGGCTGTTTCAAGATGACGACACAAGATGGATGACGGCAGTCTGCGCTGGTCGGGAGCTGGAGCCGGGGGCTTAGCGGCGGTGCCGTGGGGTTCACGAGGTTAGAAGACATGCATGGGAGCGGGGGAGCGGGGGGGGCAGTTTGTCATCCCTAACCTGGATGTCAGCTCAGATCACGAGGGCCATCTCTTAGTCTAAGCCGTGGCCTGTTTTTTCCCCCACTGGCGCCCCCAAGAACGCCAGGGTGGTTGCGTGTACAGCTGTGATGGAGGTATAAATGAACAGTTTTGATTACTGCTCAGGTATTTTGCATTACAACAAATGCAACCTATATTACTTACCTCCCTGTAAAGATGATGCAAGTGGGAGTAATGGATTACTAAATCACTCGAATCCACACTCCATAGAGCTTGAATAAACAAAGCGTTCGGATTCCGTATGCTGTACACTCACTGCAAATTTCTACAGGATCCAATCATGGAGCTTGCATATGGACCGGTCAACTCGGTAAGTGTGTGTACATTTTTTTTTGCAAATAATATTGAATGTTTCATGACGCTACACACGATTATAAAAATCACTGTTTTACATATCAAATCAGAGCCAAATCCAAAAATGTCCACATATTTGTCCAACAAATTCATTCTCAGAGTGTAATAGAGTTCCACAACAATGTGTGTACTGAGGTCTTTCCCAAGAGCCCCATTAATCACCGTTCCACTGATCAGTGCTCAGTTGAAGTCGCTCCCAAACTAAAAAAATAAAACAGATGCCGATTAGGTGATACCATTATTTCACTATGGAGGTAAACACATTCATTGTGCTAATAGGACAAGTTCCTTTCTGCGCAAGAGGGCCAGACATGTGTGTCTAACTCTGATAAGTTTGCTCGCTATTTAATGAGAACATTCCGCACCGGTTCCAGATAGCCATTAAGGCTGTGTACACTGGACAAGTTCGTGCCCCAGGTTTCAGTGGATAAGCTAAATATGCAATCCCCACTTCCCATTATGAATCTAAGGGGGAGGCGATGAGGATGTGGTCGGGGAGTCTGGGTGCTTGTAAAAGCGATGGGAATGGAAGCTGGGAGCTTTTGTTCGTTCAATAGGCGAAGATGTTTCAGCAGCCATGCCTATGCAGCGTAAGGAGTGAGTGGAGGATGTGATGAGTAAGCATGTATGTTTATCCGGCAGTGTGTGTGTGTGTGTGTGTTTAGATTATATCAGGACCGTCCAGCTGTGTGCAAGAGCAAAAGGCTTGAGAAAAGTGGAGTGTGGCCTTTTCAAAAGACACCACAATAAATTAATATACGGTCAGCTCCAGAATTATTGGCACCCTTGGTAAAGATGGGTAAAAAAAAAAACCTTGTCAGCACACACTCCATTTACATGACCAAGTGTGTTAGAAATGTCGCTTTTTCTGAGGAAGTCTGTGTTAGTGTGTTGTCTTTGTGTGTGGCTGCTGATGGAGCCACTTTATTTTACTATCTTTTCAGCAAATATATGTACCCCATTCCTTTCCCCTCCATCCACACACACACACACACACACACACACACACGCCGCAGAACCTTAAAGAAACAACTTCTCAAATGTGTAATCTTGTATTTTTCCCGTCTATTCTTTGTCTGTTGTTTTGTAGACATGCTGGGACATGGGTCAAAATTCTTTAGAAGCTTGTGCTTTTTCTTCGGAGCCACAACGTGTGCTGCTAGGCCAGGACCTTGCCGTACGTTTGCATTCCGTAATCAGACCAGCAATTCACTCCAGCCCTGTCTCAAGGCCACCTGCGCACTTGGCGCACCAGACAACTGATAATGCACACAAACACGCCGCAGACAGAACAAAAACGGGAGATAGCAGGAAAAGACATCTTCAAAAGACAAATCCCTGTTGGTATCTGCCACAAAGCAGGTTGGGTAGTTGTTGAGTCTCTTTTTTTCCCAAAATTCGCTGTCGATTGTGTGTGCTGGTGCGAAGCATCAACAGCACTAAAGATATGGTTGTGAGAAAACAAAATGTGGAATATATATTTTTTTAAAGTACAATCTTTAGCAAAAAACCGTGACCACTTTTTTCAGTGCAGTACGGTGCAGTCGGACGCATGCACGTGTCCTCTGACGATCCTTTGACTACAGAGGAAAGAAAAGGCTGCATGGAATAAAAAGGAGGGAGACACCCCTTCAGTTTGACTGCCATCCTGTCCAGCATTAAAGCCAACAATTATGCAGCAGACTCTAATTGTGGTTTCTTCAAATCCATATAACAGGCTTCGGAGATGCGGAGCCTGTGGCCGCCTACCCTATTATTAGCTGCGTGCTAATGGACGGGGTACTGGCTGAGTTAAAGATGTGAGCCCTGCTTGAGTGGGGACCTCACATTAACCTACACACGAGTGACGCAGAGGAGGCACGTCCGCTTGGGCTTTGAGGACTCGTAAAAGCGCAACTGTGAAACAGCAAGATGAATAATCCATGTTTTAAGTAACAGGGGCACGGGCGCTAACAGATGGCGCTGGGGCGGCTTCGAAGAGCTTGAAGATGTGTGTTAAGAGTTTCCTGTCATCCCGCGTCCTCCCTCGCTCTGTGCGCTGGGCCTCAGAGAGCCTCAGCACTCATTTTCCCCTCATCCCTCACTAGTGCTCGGCCTGTTAGGTCCTCCGCCGGGTCCTCGGAAATGAGCAGTCAACCATCTGCCCGTAAAAAAGGAGCAAAACGGTTGCTGTCAGAACATGAGCGAGATGCAGACAGGCCGAGGTGAGAGAACGACCTGAAGGCCAGAAATAGCGGCAGAGTGATACAAAAGGCGGAGGAAGGACGAATGAGAAGAGTCATGGGGAAGACTTCAGTAAATAATCAAATAAATAAAGCAAGCATCGAACAAATTTGCTCTCCATAGCCACCTTATGTCCCAGACCACAAAAAAATATATATATCACCTGCGACAAAGAACACATATTCTTTTCATCACTTCTGGGCTGCCGGTTTTTCGTTATCTGTTAAACATCTATTAGCTTTTAATCATCGACGTTCATTAGGAATCTGTTGGGTAGGGAAAACGGAAACACCTATAAATGAGATGTTATTTCTGACTACGCTTGAGCCGACTGACGATTCACACCGATGCTGGAATCATGGGTACTTCAACTGAAAAATGTTAATACATGTGGCAATCACACTTGCAGGAGACCAAGTACTTTCAGTCGAAAGTCTCACGAGAAGAAAAGTCAATGAAGCATCATCGCCTGATAAAACTTCAAATCTTTTCTCCTAAACCAGCGACTGCAGCATCCTGAAGCCAAAAGCAGTTATGTAGGTATACACTTGATTTACTAAAAACAACCGATAAAAGACAAAAGGAGCAGCCGGCACTCTCGGCGGGAGAGCGTACACCACTCTCGGCTTTGATCTCTGCCACGGTAGATGGCGTGGCGAAAATTTCAAAAGAATGAGTCAACAGGTGAGATGAGGAACGAAGAGGAAACGGATTTCAGGGCTTGACGCACATGAGAAACATAAGCCTCAGCTCCAAGACAACTAAAAAAAAAAAGAACAGGCCCTGAAAACAGTACAGTCACGACTGTACCATAATCGGTACAAATCCCCCTGCCTGTGTTGCACCTTAAAGTGGTTTTCTAAAACTACCGTCTTTAATGAAACAAGTCAGCCAAATCATCTGTGCACGCTGCTCAACCCTGGTAACTTTAAAGCAGCTGTTCCAAGGAGCACAAAGGCACAGCCACCTTAGATCACTGCCACCCGCATTTCCACAACAAAGGACGGACCGCTAACAAAGTGCTTCCTCTTCCTACACAGGATACGGCTGCCCTTGACTCCGTCATCTTTTAATCCCAATAAGTGAGGGAGGAGTGCGACTTTTGAAGAACACAGGAACCGAGGCGCAGGGGGGGGGGAGGGGGAGGCGGCCCGGCAAGCGTCTGGTTGTAGACGTGCGGATGACAAGGTCATTGCCCAGAATTGATCTATATCAAGTTTACGTTACGTGTTCGCCTGGCCATCGCGATCACTGCAGAGCAAAATAAACTATTGGGTTGCGTTTCTAAGAATTACTTCCAGAACCTGCCAAGCTTTTTGTTTGCGTCTCTAATCACAGGTTCGCCATTCCGACAAGCAGACAGGTGAGTCACACCCAGGTACAAAATACAAAAATAAAATAATAAAAAAGGACATCCTAGGCTGTTTTTTTTCCCCTCTTTCTGTTAAGGTACGGCTGCACAATGTTGCTCCTCCTCCCATCACTCACACAGACGCTAATCAATCACTCACACAGACGCTAACTACACCATTCCAAGGTGGAGACCTATAGGCAACTGTCACAGTAAACAGTAACCGGAAAGAAAATTGCTGCAGCATCACGGTATCACTTATTTAACAATCAAGATAAACAGACAAGACGGGGCTTTTCTTTCACCGGCTACAGAGCTCGCCGTACTGATGCCAATGCACCATCCAATTTAGTTATGGCACTGTCAGCTGTCAGAGTTTGGAATTAGTATTAACAAATGACGGGTCAAAAATTGTGATAACAGGGAGAAAAATAATAAGAATGCGGCACACCAACAGTTGAAAATATTGCCAAATAAATTCTCATGACTGATGGTTTCATGGTCTTATGGTTACCGTGACGGTCCTACTTTGGACATAAGAGAAACTGGAAGTGAAGCTGCATAACCTCGAAACCCTGAAACAAAAGGTGTGCAAGCTGTTAACTACATAATGAGATGAAACTCAAACATGCTTAAAATTCAGAGTAAACTTCTTTTTTTTTACTATTAATTTGACTATTACTGAAAGCCTAATATTAACCATAAGTAACCAAACGCATCAACAAAGTGAAATGTGGTTTGAACAAATACTTCACAGGTAGTTAAAGGTTTGGAGTGAAGTTTTTCAGTCTGTTAAAACTCCAAAACTCAGTTATTTTTAAAAACATTGCCAGTCTTACTGCTTACTTTTATGGCAGTTTTCACAGCCAACCTAAAAAGATCACTTATGAAATCAAAAAGCCTCTAGCAGCTTGCTAACACCGTGGAAATAGCCCAAACACATTTTCCCCTCATTCAGCTTCAGGCAGCATCACAAACCACTTGGCCCCTTAATGTAGTGCTAGAGTTGTGCCCAGACTTTCAGCCGAGAGCTACTATTAGTGCAAATGCAAAGGAGCTTACAAAAGAATGCTTTTAAAGACATACCAGAGAGCATCAGTCTATACCTCATTTCAGGGTGGACAGGAAAACGTGCAACTGCAAATCTTAAAAAGGTAAGACCGGTCACCAACACAGACGTTTGAGCTGAAATGGCCTTTGAAAATCTTCAGAATTTATTTTTTTTAATTTGCCCAAGTTAAACTTTGCATGCTTTAGTAATTTCTTCTGTATCACTATACACAAAAAGTAAAAACTGCAACATTATTGTGAAAAGTAACCGCGGCTTAACATAGATTATCATATCACAATAAACTAGGGCGTACTTGTGGGGTCCCAAAAGTACCAGTGTAAATGGAATGAACCTAGCTAAAAATCCAGACTGTCATAACAGTAGTTTGAGAAGACGCACTTAACAGTGATTGTGGGAAGAAATTTTAGAGTATAGAGTAAATTAGAGGATGTAGCAGAGGTACTTGCATAAACGATACTTAGCAAGGTGACTGGAAACCATAATTTTTTGAGCAATGCCTTGGAGTTACACAATATGCAACTAGCTCATGAAAAAAAATCTAATACTTCCTGCTAAAGCAAGAACACTGCTAGCAAGAAGATAAATGCCTATGGGAATGTGAAAGCTTCTACGAGAGAGCTAATTTAGGTTTCTCAAAAGCAGTCTGAAGTATCTGTGCCAAGCTCAACAAACGAATATCTCGCACCATCTGCTGTAAGGTAAAATATGCCTGTAATCTCTTTTGATTGAGTGCAGTCCTGCAAAATTAAATTAAATAAAAAAACAACAACCAGCTCCTTTCCTTCGAGGAAGATAATCCAACAAGGGCAAGAGCGAAATTTCTTCGGAGGACGTGGGCCTAGGCCTATGGGACGTTCTTGCTCACGGCTGGACCTCCGTTTCGTTTTCCAGCAGTAACGGCCCTGACCACAAACAGCTCCAGTGGGTGAAAATTAACATTCAGCGCTAGCTTGCAGGCATGGTGCTAACAGAGCCGCTTTTGTTAATTAGCCACGCATCTCAGTAGTAAATGGAGTGTTCCTCTTGCCATTGGCTGACACCTCCATCAGGAGATGGAGGGAGGGTAGATACACAAAAGGAGGCGCAGTAAACATCTACCTTTAACTGACTCACTTTGGAATTTGCTAACTTTTCATACCCTGCTCTGAATAAACTGCTTATGTATTGAAGTTAATGTGCAGATAGAAAGAGAACACCTTCAGATTTCCCCCCCAGAAGTAAGGGGCTGAAAAGACACGGCTATTTGTGCAGAAGCTGAATTTGTGTCGATCATAAACCTAGGGTTAACACCATGATCAAAAGATCTAAAAATTTACATTTAAATAACGCAAGACAAAAGCTGATAAGCCATGTCCTCTTTCCAGAAGTGCTTAGTGCTTCACCGCACCTTTTACACAAATCCCTGGATATAATAACAGACAACAGTTACGCCGAAATATCTGACACACCACAAATATTAACAAACCCAAAAATATTCAAATGCAAACTGCCTTGTTTATTTTCTAAACCGGACAGACCAGGAGTTGTTCAAGACCCAGTACTTCTGTGCACATCCAAGCAAATCTCAGAGATACCTGGACCATCTGCAGCATACCAAAACCAGGCATGTCCCCCATTTATCAAAGAACATCCTTATTGTCTGACCAAACCTACAACAGGAAACTGGGGTATCTCCGAAACCTGGTCACACCGAGCTGCACTGTCAGTGTGCAACATATCCCTTTGTAGATCATATCATACATTTTTTTTTTTTTGTGGCGGCGTCTGATCCTTGCAGAATGTGCCAAGAAGCTGAACAAAGAGCTTGGCCTCTGATCTGGTGGGGGTTTCTGGATGCATGTTTACCTGGCCTCCAGAGACAGAATACAGCCAGGGGGTACGCTTGATCAGAGGAACAAAAGGAAAAGCAAACTAAAACTGAAAGCAAAATCAGAATATTCCAGTCCCTCGAAGAATGTCAAATGCTCAGCATAACAAAAGACTGGAATGTAACAAAAACAGGAGAGAATTAAAAGCCACCATATACCCTCTAGAAGAATGTCCAAATCGTAATCCATGATCTTCAGCCTCAGATGTGCGGAATGGATTAACCTGGGAGGTCATGGAAGACAGGCGCGAGTTCCTCCACTGGTACCCATGAGTACTTTTAAATTCTCGAGGAGGACAGGGCCGGTGGAGAAGTGGTCTTAGCCGTCTCTGCCTCCAGCCTAATCAAAACAGCAGTTGACGTACAGGATCTCTACAAAAAAAGTTTCCCCGTCTTATTTCAACAATAAAAATGGTTAACCAAGTATGGTGAAGAAAAAGTCTGTTGTATATATCATGTGGCAGAATTTTTAATTCTTGAGATATTGTATTGAGAGACCAGAATGGGGGACAACTGGGGGCCCGGGCCAATTGGGGGTCCAGGGGATCCACCGACATGTGAAATAGGCCCATGTGATAAAAATAGGGTGGTCAAAAACATGTCTTGGGCCTGGGCATTAAGCAAAGAGGGCCTGATGTCTAGTAGTCTTAAGTCAAGGCAACAAGACTTGGATAAACGCCGAAACGTTCAAGATTATACCCCAAGGCTCTTCAGTCCTAGTGAAGAGCTGATAAAGTAGAAATGATGAGGCTCCTTGGAAGACACAAGTCCAGCTGGCTTGACGCGCTCTGTTCACCATAATAGTAGTAGTGATGTTCTACTCCATCTCATTGGCAATCTCTCTTCGGAGGGGTTTGAGTAAACAAAGCCGAGTGATGAGAGGTAAGGAACACCTCACATGCAAGGGCACCATGCTTGTCAGCAAACACCTTTGATCATAAAAAGAAAAATGCCACACATTTGTGTGTGTAAAGCCCACAAGCCAAAGAAAGGTATTAGAGGTACACGTCTTATCTGGTTTGCCTCCTACCTGTGCGCTGACACACACTCAGTGAAACAGATATGCAAACAAGACAGGCTGCGAGAAATATGCTAAACCACGAACTCACACGGCGAAGCAGGTTCTTGAGTTTGGATCAAACACACGCGCCAAAAGAAAAATAAAATAAAATACCCCAAGGCGGACCAAATGGTTTTAAAATCATAAAGACCTCAAATCAGCCACGAGTCAAAGAAATAAACCCGCTATGACTGCCACTGCATTTCATACAAGAAATCTACATGAACATGTGAAATGCCTTAAGAAACCAGATCATTATTAAATTTGGTCTCAGAGTTCAGAAAATCATTCTTCGATTTGATCAATCACAGTGTAACCAGATGTCAAAGGGTGGTATCCACTTTACGAACACATAATGAACTTCCAAAAGGGAATCTCAGGTCACGGCATTTGACAAAAAGCCAGTTGTGTATTGATGTGACTGTGCATTCATTCACCAGCTGATGACCTTTTTGCGACCTCGGCACGCAAAAGACTGTATAACAATTTTAATCAGGGAAATGTTCTAGGGCTGCAATATACATAAGATATGGTCATGATATTGCCTGGACGTGCTCCATGTTATAATTACGGCTTCTATCAATTTGCCCCTGCCGAGGCAATGCCGCCACAAGCAAATCTACATTACTGCACACATTAGGGATATAGATTATATTTTATTCATGCACACGTACCGAGCAGAACAATGTTATTCGTGGAGCACAGGGACCTACTGTACAGACAGTATTGTTCTCCAACCGACAGTCAAGCAGATTTATTTTCAATACGATGAAAGGTCAAAGACTGTGACCCACACTACCCTTGACTCATTCAAAAAACACAAGCACAAATCAAGTCAAATGTACCAGTGCCCGTCAATAAGTAAAAAGTCTGAAAATATATTGCAAAAGATGCAAATAAACAGCCATCTACCCTAAAAGCTGAACAAAAGCATGTGGATTTATGTGGAGCTGGCAGCATAAGGTGACATCATGTCAAAGTTTGACATGGATTGGCACCCAGAGGATTCACCAAAGTCTTAGAGGAAATTCAATATTAAGCAGCCCCTTCTGGTTAAATATTAATTTGCACCCAAACACTATAAAAGGTCACCCATCGAGCGGGACGCTGTATCTTCGTGCCAAGCGATTAGAGGAAACCTGCTGTTTAAAAAGGCCATCTTTTAATGCCATCCGAAATTGGTTTGTATGGCTTAAGCAGAAATAGGAGAAACCCAGTGGTCTCAAAGCAAAGCTCTACACTCCTGACTGCTCAGAGAAAGGATAGAGCATTTGTTTTGGAAGTATACACACCTGTTACAAGGCAACCATGGCACTTTCAAACAGTCAATTATGCAGTCTAAGTGGAACTAACATGATTACCGACGGAGATAAAACCTTCATAAATGATTAACACAGAGTGCCCCCACAGCAAATCCCACGAGTTATTTTTTGAGGAACGAAAAGCAGAAGGTTTTTAATGTAGCATTTAATTGAATCTCTAATCTCTGATCTCTAATGGAGGCGAAGAACATTAAATTGGGTTAAAACAAGGATTGTGGCTGGAAAATTGATCACAAGTGTGACAGCTACAACGGGCTGTATACAAGTCAGTCTAGCTTTGAAGCCGAAGCACCAGTAAAGCAGTACAGCCATGTTGTTATGCCTGTGGAATTTTCATACCATTTGAAAGCGTATCCCCTACCTCTGCATCTCACTGGGGAACAGACAAAGAACGGGGCATTTTCATGGCTCTGAGAGAGAAAAGACTGCTCGGTGTTACATTTTGGGGAGGGTAGGGCATCTGGTTACAACTGATGGGCCTTCCAGAGCCACCACACAGGAACTGGAGACCATTGAGAACATGGGCTAGTTCCACAGACCCAGACGAACACAGTGAGCCGCCAGAGGAGGCTGAGATTTGACTGATGGGTCCAAGAGGGAGGGGTTCTCTTCGGGAGGCAAAAGAACAGTGTGGTCCAAAAGATGAAGAATGGAGCTTCTACTTGTAAATCGTGTTTGCATTTGGATCACATCTCACTGGATAACCTAGATAGATCGATAGATCTTTAAAGCTCCATTCACGAATCCATGCAACTGGTTGGCCAGTTTTCAGCACTGCAACACGAAACCATTAAGCCCCCCCCCCACACACACACACACAACATGGAATAATGTACATTTACAATGTTTGAGCTAGCACTTGCGGTGTTGATGTCGTTTCAGCAGTTTTATTGCCGCCACACCACAGCTTGGCTGATTTATTAAAGCTGCAATTCACTCCCAACAATCACAGGTGATAATTCAAAATAAAAAAAAAGGTTAACACAAATTACAAAACAAGATGTTGAGAATGTATTATTTAGTTTTTATGGCCATCATAATAATGTTAAAGTGCTTTACTACAGAAACACAATTCTTGTTTATGTCCTAACAGCCCTTCTTCATCTCCTTTTCTGCATTCTGCAGCTGAAACAGCCACACTACGCATGCAAATATGGATTTTAAAAATGTATGGGAGCAACAAGGGGGAGACCATCAGTCTGCCGGTCTATGACAGCCAAGATTAAGGGAGAGATGCTTGTCGTCAGAGGAAGAAATCTCACGGGAGGCTAGACTTCTGTTTCTCTTGCTACTTGAAATCCCAAAGAAAAATATCGTCTGTATTGCAGAGAAAAATGGAGAGAAACCATTGGCCAGTTTTTATGCCAAAACGGGTCGGTTCTCATCAATCCTGTTCTCTGCAGTCCACCATGGCTTCCTCTTTAAAGGACTGAGCATTGAAATTTCATAAGTTTCAGCATTACAGGAACATAAATCTCTGTGCATAATCATAAACACATGCCACAATGACAAGCAAATGAAACATCAACATGGGCTACGTTCCTTCCAAATGATGGCAATCATGCTTTACTGTTCAATTAATGGTAAGGCACTGAGGCAAGCAGAACCAAGCGGGATGTGGGGTATTTTTATAACTCCTACTAATCATTGAATGAGACAGAAATTATGCTGCACCATAAATTACTTCAAAAGGGTCGATTTGATATGCTTCTTCTTCATGGCATGCTTTTATATTTGCATTATAATGGCTCCTCACACACTAAAGGTGGAGTTGCTACGGGGGGAGGGGGAGTGTCAAGACATCTTATCTCACTAGGGAATTTCCAGGCTAGTTCCATTTCAGCTGGAAATGTGCCAATTTAAACCAAGAATGTTTGTATAAACATGATTAACGGAATGATTAATTGAGAAACAATTTGTGGGTTCAGTGATAGCGATAAAATGTAATTAATAACAGAAAACTTAATAAAATCAAACGTTCCAGCTTTTAGACCTTAAGACAGTGTTTTCTCCTAATCAAGCATGGCTAAAAGACAGACAGATGTCAAATCACTGTTGATGCATGCAAAGTGTATAACGGATGTAACAAAAAAACAAAACAAAAACAGAGTAGGAACGTTAACCATACTTGTTTTGAAAAATTGTCACAAAAAAAACCTCTAACAACAAAAAGTTTTTTTTTGTTTTTTTTATATCATAAACTGGTTACAATATCTACAGACAGCTGACAAACTAAAGAAAAAAAACAAAACAAAAACAACATAGTGTCTTAGCAGGGTGCAAGGTCAAAATAATACCTACTTAAGGAGCCTTCTCCCAACCGGAACACAGAGGAAATTACTTTTATATTTTGAAAAATGTCCATCATGATAATATTGTGTATCGTACAACCGATCATCAGCACTTGCGTACTTATTATGTGTGCTGTGGATATACCGAATGACAAGTTTGTCAATATTTGCACATGTGGAAATAAAGTGTCGGAGGAATTTAGACTTGTTTGCACCACCTGTGTGAGAAGACAGGCCGTAATTGACGTAATTGCCGTCATTCCATTATCATTAGCAGAGCTTTCTTAACCCCAGTGACTAGCAAACTTGGGCGAACCATGCAATCATAGAATGCTAACACGCGTTGACAAGTTTGATCAATAACGACTCGCTTCGTTCCACAGCTGTGTGAACACAAAAGAAATACCAGTGTTGGGGCAAACAAACGTTGCGTGTCTCAGGTTGTAGAGAGTGAATCATACATGTTTGCTCGGTACGGAAGGAAATTTAAAGAAAAAGAAGCAGGAAAAGGATCAAGCCGTGTAGGGAGTCAGGCGAGCAGTGGCGCTTTGCTTGTGGAGGCTTGTGTACGTGTGCCATCTTCAGACAGCCCACCGCGGGAGACTGATGCAAGCAGAGGACAGCTTAAAGCCTTTTGTCACTACAGAGGACATGACGCACAGAGCACAACCTCTGCGAGACGATACAGACTCAGATGTGTTCAAGGAAGCAGTAGTTTCCATTAATAGCAGGGTTTCCATTAATATCTTTGGTTTACACATAAGAAAATCTGAATTCGAATGCCAGAAATTTGTGGGGAGGTTGATGCTTAATAAATAGAGGACAACTCATGACACAGAAAGAATGTGCTCTAGTCTTGGGAACCAAATCTCCACCCCGCTCCCGATTTAATCATAGCCAACTTAAACCCGCTAGCTGAGTCTCCTCTATCGTATGGCAGCTACCAATTTGGGAGTGTGAAGACACGCTTCCTCCAAGACACATGAAGCCTAAGGCATTATCAGCTGAACATGCTTGGAGGAGAGCACTAACCGCGCAAATCTGTATGCATGAGCTAACAGACACCTGCGAATCGTTTGCGATGCTTTGATCGGCAGGGCTGAGAGAAAGACCATGCTTCCCACCCAGAGAGCAAGGCCAGTTGTCTTCTCTTGGACTCTCAGGAAAGGATGGCTGTGGTATTATCGGGTTTCGAAACTCAAACTCCCGACTATAGGATGAACGCTTAGACAGTTGCACCACTCAGGATCCCATCAAACACTATGCCAAGATGGTACATTCTTAGAAAAATTAAATAAAATTAAAAAAGGAGGTTTTTCAAGGGTCCTTCGGATAAGGGTTCTTAGCTTCCTAAAGGGGTTCTACTTGGAACCCTATCTGATAGTACAACACAAAAGGGTTCTATATAGAAAAGAAGAAAAAAGGTTAAGTCTAGAACCCTTAAGGGTGCTTTGGCTTGTCCCTCTGATGGAACCCTTAAAGGTTCTAAAAGTGTAGTCCACCTATGGTAACCATCCTGGTAGACCAGTTTAAATGTACAAGGAGTTGGGTAGTATGTGGTTTTTTATGCAGCCCATGTTATGGGGTTCAACATAAGGGGGAACACCCTTAAAAAGAACTCTTCAGGGTGCTAAAAGGTACATTATTTTCTAAGGGTGTACGACTGGCGCTCATTTGCTGTTTGCTCCTTTCAATATTCACATAACAGTAGTTGATGGAAACCCAAAAATTCCCCATTTTCTTTTGCCCACTTTTTGGAAATTTGGAAAACATTTGAATGGAAACATGCCTCATGGGAAAATTTGTACTGGCATCCTCCTTGGCAAATGGCTATCTTTGCTAAAACGTTAACCCAACCATGAGACATCAATCAGTGATGGAGTGACGTGTAATATGTGGAGTTGCAGGAAGATTGTGTGCATACTGGTACTACTGCACAGAACCAAATGTGATTTATGTGACGTGGTAAAATTCTTCAGCTCTAGCTGGTAGGTTTCCACCAACTGAAAAACAGTGCATGAAGTGAAACAGTTCTCCACAAAACAAACAGCCTTTCTCAGGCATGGGGAAATGTCCGAGACGCCGGCACGCCATCATTCAGTGGCTGTGGGTTCTTACACCATCCTTGGCAGTTGCTAAACAGAGTTCCACTTAAAAAAATAAACCACAACATTGCTGTGTGGCTCCAGCCCATTCCCTAAGGGGGTGAGTGGAGCTTAGGCCTCCTTAGCATGCATGAACACTTACGTCTTTGCTTTTCGTGTTGAGTGATGACACAATGAATGCAAGCACGCTAACGTGACCCGCAGGATACCGTGACTGATTAGCAGCTAGTATTTCAGCACCCTTAATGGTCACGGCACACTCCAAGGAAGCACCGATGACTTCTCTGGCTGTCACACCTGTGACTCAACTGCAACACCTGAGCACTCAAGGTGCAACTGCAAACTCTTCATACAGTGGAGAAAGGAGTCAACAGTTTAGGGGCAGGGATAGCTCAGGGGCTATGGTTCTGTTGTAGTCCAAGCCCATGACCAAAACCTACGACCGTTTTTGGTCAAATAGGCCTATTCCACATGTCAATGGATCCCTCTGGGCCACCTCCAGGCCTGGCCCAAAACCCCCTAGAAGGTCCCCCTCTCATGAAGGTAGGGGTGGTAGCAGTGGCCAGAAGGTTGGGAGTTCAAATCCCAGGACAGCCGGAGAACCAATGTAGGGTCCTTGAGCCAGGCGTACAAGATATACATTTTATTTCATTTGAGTCCTCCTGTACATCCTAATACTTATCCAAACACTCCAAAAGGCAGTGGCTTAAAGTCTGATGCTGGATCCAAAGGAAGTGCCATTTAGCGTGGTCCGCCTTTGCTTTGATTTGTTTGCTTTAACGTTTGTAGTTTTTTCCTCGACTGAGGCGCGTCGTCTTTGATCGCCCCAAGCCGCACTGAAGTCAAGGCAAAGTTTTCAAAGAAGAAAGGTGGGTTTTAAAAAAAAAAAAGAAAGAAAAAAAAAGCCGGCACCACATCAGAGTCTCCCTCCACCTCGTCTTTAGTCCAAAGAGGAAAATAAAACACCGAGTGAGAAAGGTGTGGTCATTTAGAGCCTATGCCCAGTTAAAGATCTGTCTAGGTGAGCTGGGCGGATGTGTCGGGACAGTGTGGCGCACATCAAAGAGTCTCTGTGTTGCTTCGCGGCAGGTGATGGGGTGTCGCTCAACGAGCGTCGAGCCTCTGCGTATGTAATTATGCCGAAAGAAAAATGCGCTCGTAGCCAAAACAAAAAAGGGACGAAAACAACTCTTAGCGGCACACACTGTAGACTGCACTGTAAGCAAGTCTGAAATGTATACTAGCCTTTAGGCAAGAACAAAGATGCCCTTTTCATCCTGGCGCTTTAATTACTGATAAATAAATTAGCGACATAAATACATTTCCATGCCGCTACACTATGCATTTTAATGCGTTTGTGAAAAATAATAGTGCTGCAAATACATTATCCGAGACGCTGAAATTTCAACACACAAAACTCTCAAAACTTCTCCCCAGAGACTTTCAAAGGGCGCATTAAATCTAAGTGCGTGTACACATGAAGCAGTTAACCAAAAGGAGGGCCTTAGGAATAAGGAAGTGAGATAAAGGAGCAGACAAGGTCTCCTTCTAATCCACCCCCCATGTGTGGAGTGAAGCTTTGCTGCAAATGCTGACTGCCAGCCACAAGAAAGCCATCTCCAAAACCTATACGTCTAGATTAAATGTCCTCAAAGGCCACGCACAGCCTATTAGTCTGGCTCTCCACAAGCCTGGAGAAGGCCATCTCTACAGAATACAGCAGAGCTAATTAAAAGCCTTGAAAACCAAGATCCACTCCAGTTGTTTGCTAAGGGCCGTAGTTGACAGCTCAGACTAACTGGGACTTCACATGTAAACCATCGCTTTGTTTCTACATAGCGAGTATTTTTTAATATACACGCCATATGATATTTGTACGTGATGTGCGTGCCAGTGTATAACGCATGACTGACATCGAGAGATCAAGTGCCGCTCCCTTAGTACTGCTCATGCTATAAGCTAATTAGGACTTCAAAGAGACATCCAACGCGACATGTGATCAGGAAGTGCGTTTGTCCTGCTTTACGTCTCAAGCATCCAACAATTACCTTTGTGCTTTTATTTTCCTTTTATTCCCCAAGTGTTATAAATGTCCCAGTAATCTAATAGAGTTTATTTCTATAGGACTTTTTATAGACAGACAGTGTTGTACAGTGACTCAAACAGATTAAAAATACAGAGAGAACAAACAAAACACTATTTGAATGCAATATTAAAAACATAGTTTCCCCAGATTCTTATTAAAAGTCTGAGAGTTCCAATAGCTGGAAAGTTTCATGGAGAAAATTCCAAAGCCTTGAGCTGAAACAACTAAAACGCTGACTCCCTTCTCTTTAACTGGATTTTTGGAATGACCAGCAAATTGCTGTTTGATGACCTGAGCACTCCATCAAGAACAAATCTGACAATCATTTCACGAAAGTAGATTGGGGCAAAAATTAATAAAAAGTATGTTAAAAGCAGTTTGAATAGATATGGGTAGCCAACAAAAGGATTTAAATAATAACGGGAGGTTTTGTTTTAGCGCATGTCAGGATTCTGGCGGCATTGTGCTTTCTGCTTCCCCCCACCCCTTGTTCCACTTTTTTGGCATCCAGGTGGAATTATATTTTCAAATGCAGACTGAAGACCCATCTCCGATGTACCTATTTATCAACATTGATTCAGCAATGCCTTAGCTTGTTGGTATATTTAGACTCCGGAGCATACGGACATGCTTTTCAAGTATGCAAGGCGCGCTTTGGATAAGACTCGTCATACCAAGTGCCATTAAAATGTCTTCCATATTTGGGATTGGATTTAAGATTACAGTCGAGCAAAATTCACCTTGCATTGCCAAGATGCTTTCCAATAAACTCCAATGGGGCGGAAATAAAAAATGGCTCCAATATCAACACTCTACCGTCTTTCAGCCTAATTATTTAGCTAAACAGAAGCCGTAATGCGTCTAGGAATGTGGGCTCTTCGCTCCATTCTCTGAGGTACGAGCTAACCTTCAAGCAGTAACAACATTTCCAACCACAGCTTTCATTTCCATTCGGCTCATCCTGAAGCCCTAAGGCCAGGGTGGATTCAGCAAAACTGTGTCAGGCCATGACAGGTGGGGCGATCTGTTAATATCTGTATATGGCACGGAGGTGTAGAAAACATGTTTGCGTGCATGAAAGATCATGTCAGGTGTCAGCCTGCATCTTTCAACACTAACGGCTAAACAGAAACAGTTACATCCGCCCCTACTTCTAATTGACATTTGTGTCATACCTGTACGTTCTTCATACAGCCGCACTTGTCAGACATGTGTACCCTTTGGGCCATACAGGTAATCTGAATTTTGTTTCAATTTTCCCCAAAATTTCTTTCATTTTCAGATCCCATGAAATGGAGATTGTGATAAGATCTAGATATACTGCGTTGCCAGTTCTTACAAGATTCATACAAATGCCTCAAAATAAAATTCCAAGACTTAAGAACTTTTCAAGCACTAATTTCTTGTTTTTAAAAAGGACTTCGGAAGAGACCAAATTTTCCAGTAAGACTGGATTAAAACGTACATCCAGGCAAAAGAAATTATTACGAATCCTGAACTGACGTTCATTTACGAAGATGGCGAATGACCTGATCGTGAGATACAGTGGTTTGTTATATTTGCTTGTTCTCGTTTGTCAAATTTGTCAAAACATCTTCTGGTGAGAGCATAAAATATGGATTCCATGGGGCATGTGGGGACATCAATCATGCACAGTATGTGGTCAACTAAAAAGTTTTAGTTTAATGCTAATACGAGGGAACTTTCCTGCAGTCTGAGGTTAGTGTATATGCAGCACGATGCGACAGGTCAGGTGCGTGTCGGTGCGGTGCGGTGCGGTCATCAGTGGCTGCAGTTGCATTGCTGAGATGCAGCTCGGCCTCAGGACGAGTAAAGAGGAGGGTGGAATAATTTCACTGTACAGGTCACAGAGGTGAGGTGAGCCGCTTTCCACCCCTGAGGACAGAACGTGGTGTCCCAATCACGACCTTCTTCAAATTACAGGCCGTGTCCGTGCTTTAATGGAGTTCAGGCTGGGGGCGGATGTGAGCGCCGGCTATTACGCTGATGTTTTGAAGGCACGGATGGGATTTCTGCACGGAACGACGTCATGCTGAAGAAAGTAGCTGGCTGATTACTGTGCAACTGAACCAGCTGCTTTACAGTCTCTATTGCGCTCTATTTTTTTGCCTGACATAAGCTTTCAGCAGGGAGGGGAAAAAGAAAAAAGAAAATGAAAATCAAAGCAACACAGCACACATTTCTGAGCTCCACAGCAGGAGAGGAATGCAAACGAGTGGGACGAGAAGCAGAAAAGGCTCCCTCGCTCTCCACCCGTCTGTCTAAAAAGTGCACTACAAGAGGCCACACTGAGTGTTTGTGTTTGCGTAACGCGCAGTGAAACTCTATTGGGCGTTACGGGATTCAGTGAAGTCGTGCCAGCACTGTAGCAATGCTTCATCCATCTCGCTGCGAGCGAACAAAAAAACGATACAGAAAATCGCTGCGCTGCCAGAGGCTCATTAGTGCGGCAGGAGCGTTTGAGCCGAGGCGAGGTTAAACGCAGGAGAGATGGTGCTTAAACGCAATGCTTTTGTAAACGCAGGCTCATTACTCAGCATGTTATTACCTACAGTACACACAGGCTCCCACTATTCACAAAGGCCCATTGACAAACAGTGCTTACCTCTAGCACCCGACCGATACATCGACCAAATAATTTTTTTTAAATCGTCGATATTGCTGTTCCAGTTACTCATCAGCATCGGTGGAAATCACGCTGCGCATTAAAGTTGCTCTTTTGCGAGTTCGGTGATGTGAGAGTTAACGTTCTTGACTTGTTTAAAAATTAATTGAGAAAGATTCGTATATATTTATCGATCGGCCCTCTTAACTACCACTGGTAGCAAAGTGATCGGGGTCTAGAAACACACATTGATATGACCAGCAGAGCACAAACACAACGAAACAAACAACCACCTGGGCATTATATTGCTTGGTTTGGTGTCTCCACGCTGCCTGGCTCATCAGATTGGTTATTAGACCGTTTCCTCAGCAGAAACCATTTCACGAACCTGGGACCCTTAGGTGGATTTCCACTGGAGGAGTCGGGGCTGATTTTAGAACCTGGGTCATAGTTCCAGGAACCTTTTCAGTTCCTGCTTCAGAGTAGGTACTTTTCTGCAGACCAGAAACTACTGGAACGGAGCTTGCCACATTGAACGTCGCTGATTGGTCAAACGCAAGTTTTCGCGGGATGGCCAACCCTCTTACCCAACATTTAAAAATAAAATAAAAAAGTGGTGGCTCAGTGGTTAGGGCACTGGGCTACTGATCAGAAGGTCGTGGGTTCAAACCTCAGCTCCACCAAGCTGC
>JAOUQW010000049.1:3462280-3485705 GCA_028565825.1 Olivaichthys viedmensis | reverse complement strand
TGCTGTATATGCCTGTCCTCACCCCCTCCCTCCGCGTGTCAGCCTCACCTATCGGCACTGCCACGGTCCTCACAACAGCGCCCGGTAACACACACACACATATATATATATATATATATATATATATATATATATATATGATATATCAAGTAATATAGCACGACCAAAGCAAAACAAATGGTATATTTACACAAATCATTGAGAGCGAAGAGAAAACCAACACAGGAAGTGAACCCAAAACCAAAGCACATAGCGCTTGTTGCCATGGGAGCCGGGCAGAGCGGGATTGTGACAAGGCTAAAGTTCAGATTGTCATTTTAGTTCTGTTACTCTTTAGCACTCTAGGCTATATTAAAAATGTATATGGTGCATTTTAACCAAATTTGCCAGAATTACACAACATGGTCACAATTTTGAAGTGGAACAGTTTGAAAAGTTTGCGGTATGATAACTAATCCAATATCACAGTTTTTGGTATAATTGTATCTGCTTACAGCTTCACACTTTCAAAGAAGCAGAGTAGTGGTAGAAATGCATAAATTCCCTACTAGGGTAAACGTGGAAATACTCATCAATAATCTGGTAAAAGTTACCTCCAAAATGTACCTAAAGTGTGAAAGTAAAAGTACAAGAAACAGTTACAAATGCAAAAGACAATGATTTTCCTTACTGTTCTTCGACTATCGGCAAAGAACCAAAGATCGTGGGCAAACATTAACCAAAGCTAACTAACGACAGCTATAGTCTGTCTTCTAAATGTTAGCTAGCATGATAATAACTCTGACGACTAGCTTGCATGCTAATAGGTGACTGATAGATAGCGATAAGTAGTAGCAACATTTAACAGCGTAACTATTTTCAATTGCAGTTAACAATGATATCTCGTTGCCCAATTATTCCGAGCCATACACCCATGAAACATGTTTACCACGGTCACCTTCTGCAGTTAGAAAGGTGTGTAAGAAATAAGTAATTATTTTAATATACTATTGAAATATAGTGCTTAAGTGCTTTATTGTCTGCCTGCATTTTTCTTAGCCATCACTGAGGTCTGACTGGCTTTATGTCTTTGGTTATACATTCATACTGTAAAGAGAATGTGGCCAGATCTTCTCCACTTCTCTGAAATTTCCCAACTCCCCATTAGGTCCCACAACACAACACAAAATCAGTGGTGCACTGACCAGCAACAAGAAAGATGTAGCTTATAAAATATGAAAGGCCACCTTTCATGTCTATTTTATAAAGAGCATATAATGTATGTTTTTGGATTGGTGGGTGATTGTCCCTGTTGTCCCAGTGTCCTACAGAATATGGTGCTTAGTTCAGCATGACCCGTTCTCCACTCATCAATAATTTGTCCTGACCTTGACATGATTTTTGCACACAGATGGTGGACAAGAGACATTTTCAGTACTAACAACCTCACAGCAATCACGCAATGGTCTGAGTGTTGTGTGAGATATCGTTTCCTCTCTTTCTGCCGACATCATCCAGGTTTGGCACTTGTTTAGAAAGAGATCTGAGTAATTCACTGTTCAAAAGCTGTCAAAATATGCAATGTTTTTCCCAATGATGAGAGTTGAACTTGTAAGGCAAGATTGCAAAATCGAAATCTTTTTATTGTGGCTTGGACCAAGCATCAGAGCGCTAAATCCTCAACGGTATTTACATGATGTACATCATTGACTCCAGACATGTGATTTCCATTCTTTATAGTGCTGCTATCATAGGCTTGGGAGCTCAAAGGAAGGGAGGCTTGTCCTTACTTTCTCTCTCTGCACTTATATAGAGTGTACAGAGTTACAAAGAGGTCGAGTTCTATCTCTGAGCCCCATGTCCTTAACATGACAAACCGCTGTAGCTGTCATTCCCCACCACACCTGACTAACAGGGTCGGATTTGGCTCGGGATCAGACTGTAGACGCGCCAGTTACATCACTGCTGTCGACACGTACAACACTGACAAAAATAACCAAGGCACAGGTTATTTTTAACCAAGGACCATGGAATAAAGACACCATGTGAGCAGAGATTAAGCTCAGACCAAGTGACAAAAAATTAGGGACGTTAAGATTCACCAGTCTCACTAATTTAAAACACAGAATGTATTGGGCATAACTTAGGAGGCAGTCACAACTTTATCGATAGATGTATCAGGAACTTCTGTTCTATACTATTATTTAGAAACATTACCATATTAATTTCCTTTGGCACTCTTATTTATCTCTTGCTCTATAACCCTCCTATGCCCAGTAATGGAGGCGTAATGGAGGACATTTTGGTGTCTATCATAAAAGCACTTCTTGCCATTGATTTCACTGAGAGCAATGCGTTGATGAAGAACAGGCACAGAAGCATGACAATGTGTGAAAATGACTTTTGACAGAACGCACTCTGATGTAACCATGCATCAGCCAATGGGAGACGGTCTGGCTCTGTTTCCTTAGCTGTGTCTATGCTTAAGAACCTAAACAAATGTTTTTAAATCTAACCGTAAAAAGGTTGCATTTTTTGTCAAAATGAATATTCGCAAGCTAGTACCCCAGCAATTTGAGACCTAAAGAATATAAGTGGTTAGAGGATAAACCAGCATTTTTAATTGTTTTCAATTCTCATATTGAGTTTTTAGGAAAACGCCTGTGCAGAAAAATCGCAATCGCTAGCAGTTTTTACTTACGACCATCCATGTGTAAATTAGTTTTCTGGTCACATGGGGAAAAACATCCCACAAACACGCCTACAATAAATTTTTTGACGGACGCCCTTGTGAAAGCAGCTAACACTTTTTTGAGTTAAGATCAAACTGTTGACTAATCATTGACTGCTTTATATGCATTTTTCATTTTATACTTTGGATTATTGATCACACATCGACGTGCATGTCATATGTCTCGGAAGGAGAGTTAGACATCCCTAATAAAAATGATTTTCTTAAATTGAAACCAGCCACTTAGAGTAGGATTTAGTTCAAGACTAGACCGTATCTGTGTCCTGACCTAGTCCTGTAAGCAACTCAAACAACTCATCAAAGCTCATGTCTTATTTATGATTTTAACAGATGGTAAAAGGGCATTTGTTGTGCGTCACATTACTGCATCCTTCTAAAAGCCAGGCTGTTTAAAACATTGCAGAATAAACACCTTCTCTCTCTCTATCGCTCTCTCTCCATTCAGTCGAGATTTGCAGCACTCCTGCCTCATTCCGACAGCTTGTGTGTTCATCCGAGCGCAACCGTTTACCATCCCAGCTGTGCGACAGATAAACACTAGCTGTCACACTCTGAAAACTCTCAAAGTCGCTGCACACACACTTTGCTGACGGACAAGGGTGTGCAGTGCCATACAGGCAGAGAGAAAACAGCAGATCAAATGGAAGCTCTTCTCAGACCGGAGGGCCTCGATGAAGCCTCTGACCTTCACTCAGTAATGCTGTTATGGCCTGTAAACTGTGCCTGCCACAAGGGGCAAGGGAGGCCATTTTGTCAGGTGCCCGCTCAGTGGAATAGGATGAATAATTGAGGGATGCATTCTGTACTTGGGCTTTAAAGGGGAAATTCTTGCCATGCCCTAATTGGTGGATATAAGGGTTATAAATCATTAACACAGAGCTTTTACCTGCTCTGGTTCAGGTCATTGTCCTGGAGAGCAGCCGAAAGACAGCGAGAGAGTGAATGAGTAAGTGAACAAGACTGATAGAGTGTAAAAATGAATGACTGAGACCGGGGCAGACAGGAGAAAGTGAGTAAGAGACAGAGACCGATTAGCCTTTTTCTTTCTTTAAAAGCCGCCGAGGTCGAACCTAAGGTTGGAGAAAACCAGAAGCCAAATATTATGCCTGTTCCCTCTGGACAGTTGGAGGTTTCACTGCTTTTGATGGATTCTCCAATGTGTTGACGTTTCTCATGACCAGAATTCTTTCATCACTGAAACTAAGGAGCTTCCATGACAGCATCTGCTGGACATCTATCATTTCTCTACACAATCCGAGGTTATGCATCATGGCTTTGTAAAGCAATACTGTTGAAAATTATATTTACCCTGTGCTACTGCAAAGGGAACTGGTCAGTCATGTATATTTTGGAGTTCAGCAGAGGTAGTCTTAGTGGAATATGAAAGAGCAATGCAAGTGTGGCGTGAGAGAAGCCTAGGCTTTGCTGTGATGGAAGAATTAAGGATGTTTGTAAAAGGCTCTGCGGAGATGTGTCCCAAGGCCCACAGGAGCTTTAGTTGGAAATTTTCTGGCTCTCCTGTCCTGGCAGAGGTCATTCTGCTCATAGATCATCTGGAAAGAATCTGCTCATGTGTCAGTGTCACACCACACTTGATCCACTCTCCTCAATGGGATTCAATAGCCATTGGCAAGCCTCCATTAGTTTGTTGACTGATCAATGTCAGTTTAAGTTGCCATTGTGGATTCCTGCTTGACTCCTGAAAGCAAAGAATGATAGCCTTTATTGCTGTTATACAAATGCATGTGTACAGTAGAATGAAATTCCTTTCTTTGAATGTCCCAGCTTGAAATAAATGGTGCCTTTGAAGCAGCCAAGAGTGAAGGGCCTTGCTCAAGATCCCAACAGTGCTAACTTGGTAGTTCTAGGCCAATCAATAGCCCAGAATCTTAACTGCTCATCTATCACTGCTCCAAGGTTTTATAAATGCTTGGAACCAAAATTGTCAAATGTGGCACTTTTGGTATTCCTGCTATATTGATTGTTACATCCTTTGCATGGTATTCCTACTGGATTGATTGTTAGATCATTTGCACTTTTGAGAGAACTTGGGAGTGACAGTTGTACTTGGTGGAGAATGGCATAGCTAATCTGCTATTTTTTGTAGTAAATGGAAATACCAATAGTTATATTGTGTCTGAAATGCATAGTTACAAATACCAAGTGGTTTGAGTTGGCATTCAGTGATGGTTCCTGACTTCCCCTCTCGTCTGTCCTCAGAGACCTGATGCCCAATACCCTGGAGGGTCAGATCACAATGGAGAAGACACCCAGCTACTTTGTGACCCGTGAAGCTCCGGCCCGAATCTACTCCATGTCGCACTCCACCAAGATCATAGTGGTGGTTAGGGATCCGGTCACAAGGGCCATTTCAGACTACACACAGACACTGTCCAAAAAGCCAGATATTCCCTCCTTTGAGAGCCTGACTTTCAAAAATAGGACTATGGGCCTCATTGACACCTCGTGGAGCGCCATCCAGATCGGCATCTACGCCAAGCACCTGGACAACTGGCTTCAGTTCTTCCCCATGCGCCAGATCCTGTTTGTGAGCGGCGAGCGGCTGATCACCGACCCGGCCGGAGAGCTTGGCCGTGTGCAGGACTTCCTGGGCCTCAAAAGGATCATCACAGACAAACACTTCTATTTTAACCAGACCAAGGGATTTCCATGCCTGAAGAAGGCTGAAGGAAGCAGCAAGCCCCACTGCCTGGGCAAAACCAAAGGGCGAACGCACCCCAACATCAACCCCGAGGTGGTGCAGAGGCTACGAGACTTCTACAGGCCCTTCAACATGAAGTTCTACCAGATGACTGGAAGGATATTCGGTTGGGATGACTGATGCCTGGGTAAAGACCATACACTGGGAGAGTTGCTCGTAGTCCCATTCAGTACAAGAAGTACATCAATATAGGATGAATAAACTTCAGTTAACTCTTATGTTCTGTTTGGGTCAAAATGACCCATTTAACAATTTTTGTAGCATTGATAAAAATAATTTTCCAACACAAGACTTTAATCATGTTCGACTATGTTCGATCCTGAGCTCGGGCTACTGTGCGGAGTTTCACATTTTATCCCTGTGTCTGCGCATGTTTCTTCGGGGTACTCCAGTTTCCACCCACATGCCGGTAGGTGGATTGGCCACTCTAAATTGCCCCTAGGCCTGAATGAGCTTGCAAATGTGTGTAATGCCCTGCGATGGACTGGCGTCCCATCCAGGGTGTATTCCTGCTGTGCGCCCAGTGTTCCCAGGATAGGCTCCGGATCCACCGTGACCCTGACCAGGATGAAGCGGTTACTGGAGATTAATGAATTAATGAACAGAGTAACACGGTGAAATAATAGTGTTAAAAATGACTGTTTTTTATCATCTTAGTTGCTTTCAAATTCCCTCCATGTCTTATTAATACTCCCACTTGAACACAAACCAGCCATCAAGAGGTTCCCCCGAGAGCACTCTTAGAAGAAAAGGGTTTCTTAAGGGTTCTTTGGATAGTTAAAGGTTCCACTTCTTTCTACCTTTAGGGGCTCCCCCAGAGGGACAAACCAAAGAACTCTTAAGGGTGCTAGATGAAAAAAAAAATCTTAGAGTGTATGGGAAGGGCTATGTCTAATTCCATAATTAGTGTTAATATAACAAATAATTGAAATGAAGGAGGTATATTGGGTGTTTACTAATTAATTTTTACAATAGTTTATCTATAAAATCTAAACAAATGGCCTAGGTCAATGGGACATCCAATGCTAAGAAAAGAACAGAACATAAGGGTTAAGTGTATATCATTGATCCCACCAGCAACAGAGACCTATGCAACTCTTTATTATTCATGCCTACTCTAACGAGCTGAAATGAAAGTCATCGGAGAGCTTTGATCTTTTAGGATATTGTTCAATGAATGGATTTCTGTAAAACTATGCATCCTTTCCCATGATCTGTTATGAACTGTGAAGCTCCCACTATGCATCTGATGACGTGAAAAGTGTTCAGTCCAGTTTTGCCATACTTTATCTACCAAGCTGCTTGTAAAGCTTTGCAATAAAATAAAATAAAAAAGATAAAAACTATTTTTTTTAAATCTATTTATTTTAAAAGAATGATGTACACACATATAGTGTAGCTCCTTTAAATAATCCTCACTGAGATTTCTCCTCAACTGTTATTTTGATTCTGTAAAGTTACATGATTTTTATTGTGTACCTTATAACACACGTTTTTTTAACCATGTCTTTCTGTGTAGAACTGTCCCCCAAATGTTTGTTTTTCTCCACGTTTCTTATATGAGCTACCGTATTTTTCATTTCACAGTTGGTGCAGTTTGTGAAATAAGGACGAGGGAGTTATTTGTGTGGTGTCCACTACTGCAGCTCAAACACTCAGAGACAGTGACTGCGTGTGTCTGTTGTTGAACATGGTCTCCCTCTGAGGGTTTGTGCTGCACCAAATAACCCCTTATTGTGTCTATTGTATTATTTCTGATCGTGTCACACGCTTTCAGGAATCTATTTTGTAATGCTGCTGTGTGGGTTGCGAATGGATGAGCATGCATGTGTGTAAGTGTGTGTGTGTGTGTTTGTCATAAATCTATTGCGCCTCAAGGGAACACTCACTCATTCTGCAACCTTTTCAATGACAATTTCGAGAGAACAATGCAACTGAGGTTTTTCTTTGCAATGTTATCAATCATATGATACTGATTTTTGTTGGTTTAATTTAAACCCTGACGGATTTTATAAAGCACACTTGTAATAAAATGAAAAATATGTTTATTAATGTAAAGAACCAGTGTGATCCTGTTTTCTTATAGTGTTAAACTAACATGCAGCTTGAATATTAGGTAGGGAAAGTCTTACTTGTGTAAGTAAAAGGTATTAAAAGTTACTCTGCCTTGACTACACTGTTAGAAAAAAAGGTTAAAAACCCCATAGGTTCTTTCTTTCCTCTGGGGAAACCCTTAAAAGTTTTATGTAGAACCCTTCAACAGAGTGTTTCCCTATCAGAGAGGTTTCTATGTAGAACCCCTTTAGGAGACTAAGAACCCTTGGTCAGATAATTGCCTTGGTCCTCATAATTCCAAGGTCTCGATATGGACCTGATACAAACATGTGGTGTTTCACTGGAGTATAGTTATAAACAGAATTCCGGTCCAAAATTATTGGAAACTTTCATGAAAATTAATAACAGATGAAATAAGTGACATTTTGAGCTTAAAACATATGGGGACACAAATTTTGACACAATATTTTTCCAAACATAAGTGTTCTTTGAAACCCTTTCAAAATGATTGGCACCTTCACAGTTAATATTTGGTGAACCCTCCCCTGGATATATAACAGCTCTGAGCCTCTTCCTGTAATGTCTAATAAGGTTGGAGACACTTGTGGAGGATCTTGGACACTCCTCCATGCAGGAAATTTCAAGTTCCTTTATATTCTTAGGTTTGTGAACTGCCCTTTTTTAAGTCAGACCACAGGCTTTCAATAGGGTTCAAATCCGGACACTGAAATGGCCGTCGTCCCACCACCATTTCTGTGTTGATCTGAATGCATGTTTAGGCTCATTATCTTATTAATAGAACGATTTATGGCCAAGAGCCCCTGGACAACCATCTGCAAAACAGCCCCAAAGCATTAATGATCCACCACCATATTTCACAGTGGGTTTGGGGGCTTTTTCTTGTATGCAGTTAAAAAGTTTCGTCATCTGGCCACAACACACAATTCTAATTGTAGTTCAAGTATCAACTAAACTGTGCAATTCTGAAACTGGGATTTTTGGGCTCTTATTGTCTTCCCTCACCAACCTTCTTACTGTGTAGGGTGTATGTGTGTTGGGGGGTGGTAGTGTGCTAATACATCCTATACATGCCAAATTTTCAAGTGTTTCTGACTTTTAGAAATGTTATTATAGCCCTGATTGTGCTTGATGGTATTTTTAACTGCCGATGTATTTTTTGTTTTTTATATCCATATATACCAGCGTTGTGCAAGTCAACAACCATCTATCTCTTTTTTCTTGAATGCTCTTTGGTTTTCCCCATGCTGATGGATGACAAAGATTTGTGCCATCTCATATTTGGTCAAAGGCAACAATAATTTTAATTAAAAGTTAACATTTTCTTAAGAGGAGTATAATTTTGCCAACAGTTTTTTCACATTTGTTCTGGAAAGACTATCATAATAAAAAAACAAACGACTATTATTAAAAAAAGGAAGTTCTTTTGAGTATAATTTTTTGTTAGAGGGAAAGTAATATTTGTTTTCCAATTTTTGCCAATTCTCTTGAAGGGTGCCAATAATTTTGGTGTTGACTATAGATTTAAACCTTTGAACGACAGAAACCCCCATCGGTGTCCTCATAAACGTAGCCTATAGCTGTAACATATTGCTGTTATAACCACTGCATTATGCCTGCAGGCTCTGGCTGCTCCTGGGCAACCGTAGGCCATCACATCAGCCTGCAGAGTCCATCCATCCGTCTGCATTTAATCCTTTACTCTAAAGGCCTGGCTATGCTCCTATCTCCCCCTCGCCACCCTTTCTCTTTCGTCTCTGCTTATCTCACTCTTTCTTCTCTGCCAGAAGCTGCCGGAGGACTCCTCATTGGAGAGCATGTTATTTCAGGCCTGTGTGTGTCCCTATTGAGCTGAGGGTTCAGGCTAAACTTAGCAAAGAGGCTAATTTGGCTGAGCTCAAATTCATGCCTGGATGCTAAGAAAGGCGGGTTGCGGTTGAAGGGGGGATTTTTGGACAGCCTGAAAGCACTGGCAACCCCAATTGCTCCTCAAGGGAGGGCACATTTATGATGGTTAAAAAGAGGTGAGACTTAGCCAACTTCTATTTGGCCCTGACACTATCAAGGATTGCTTTCTCTCTCTTTCCATTACTTTCCCTTCTGTCTTGTGTAAACATCTGTACCCTCCACCATCCATCTTTCTCCTTCTTTCACCCTCACTTAGTTTCTTTTCTCTCTTCTGTAAACCTTTACACTCTCCACCCATTCCTCTCCTCGGACATCTGTTTGTTTTAGGCTTTCACTAGGATTCTCTATGTTTTTTTTTCTGTCTTTACCCCGCTGAGTGGACTAGACTTGCACACCGAGTGTGTGTAAGTGGTGACGGCAGACGGCTCGGTGTGTAAACTCGGCTCAGTGGTAAATGAAATTCCTGAACTGGGTCTCTCAGATACGCTACAGCCAGCGGTGAGATCTTCATTAAACCTCAAGACTCGTCATCTGCCTCGCTGCCACACTGGGAATGCTTATGAAGGGTGGTAGAGGGAGAAAAAAAAAAAAAAAAAAAAGACAAGCTAAACATTTAACCCACCCAGAATAAACAACCTGAGGATAATAATTTTGGAGCTGAATGTATGCACGCACTCACACACAAAAAATTACCCAGCCATTTCACTATACTATGAACCCTATTCATTTGAACCATCCTTATTTTTTCTTCCTTTTTTTCCTTCTTCTAGCTGAAGTGTAATATTTATTGTCAAACCTTCACCTTTTTCATTTTGCAGTTTTATAGACTCCACAATGTTCGATCTCTGATTTTATTACTCTCTAAAATGCTCAGACTTTGTACCCTGATGCTTGGCAATATAAATGCACTGTTATTTGTCATGCCAATAAAGCGGCATGAATTGAAAAATCGAATTGAATTGAATTGAGAAAGAGAGAGCTAGAGGGAGAGATGCTGTATGCTTAGGTCTGTGTAAAAAGAATTAAAGAGCAGAACAGGATCAGACTGCTCCTCTTTGATGCCGTGATGGTGGTCTGACACTGTTTTCCTTAAACCTGTCTCGGTTACTCTATCACACACACACACACACGCATATACAGGGTTTGGAGTTGTGTGGTGGGCCTTGTGTGGATCTGGCTCTTTTATTTTCTGTAAATCTCAAAGAAGTCCTGATAATCCCAAACAAACATGGCTGTAATGCACCGCCCAAAGCGTATATTACTGTAACGTAATGGCACGAGGCTTTGACTTTTACTGCTTCTGGATTTATCGGTAGTGTTTTTCCAATATGGCTGATCTGCAAAAAGACCTCAGGTAAGCCTATCATAGCTGCGGCTGTCACGAAGTTGCTATAATATGGCTTATATACGTAAGCTTTGAAGTGCAGCTTGTGAGGATAAACGCTGACCTGCAATTAGCAGCATCTAAGAGCAGACCTTCTCTCCAGACGCACGCTTCATCTGGCGTGCTACTTTTTTCACGCATCCTTCCTAAAGCAAAGGAAAGGCTCTCCTTTAAAAGTGCCCTAACTCATCATGACACTCAATGAAAGCCGAATTCATGGTAAATTCAGATTTTACCCTGAGCAGATGGAAAGCAGGGTGACAGCGGTCTAAACAGGCAGGCCCAAAAAGCCTGGAGTCGGGATTACCCTCTCCCCAGGGTCAGGAAGCTGAGGCTGGGCTGCTGGAGGTCCTGTCACTCCTGAAAGCTCCAGCGTCGGTGGTTCGTGTCAAACGTCCCGTCCCGAGCGCTTTGTACCTTGTTTTTGTTTAGTGCTTAAACATTGGCTGTCACTAGTCCTACATGCTGTGTTGAGGTTAAATAAGCCAGTCTCAGGAAACACTACTGAACGTTTTATATAGTCATTACATAGCTTATTATAACAGCAGATTAAATTACATCACAATGAGAAACATTCCCAAACGCTGAAGTTTACATCAGATTTTTGGCAACAGGACATCTCAAACGCAAATTCTCTTTGGGTCTTAAGACTCTGTAAATGCATAAATATACAGTACTGTGCAAATGTCTTAGGCACATGTAAAAGAAACTGTGTAAAGCGAAAATGCTTTTTAAAAATAAAGAAATTAAACATTTTTAAAAATACCATAAAAAGTAAACAGTAAAAAACTAAAACAAATCAGTGTGTTGGTGTGAGTAGCCTTTATATTTAAAACTGCATCAATTATCTTAGGCACACTGTCGTGCAGTTTTATAAGGAAATCGGCTGGTGAGTTGTTCCAAGAATCTTGGAGAACTTGCCACGGTTCTTCTGCAGAACTTTGGCTCTCACTTGCTTCTGTCTCTGCAGCTAAAATCCCAGAACCAGATTCTGTTTTTATCTAAAAAGTGCTCTAGTGCTGAATATCGTACTTTCTTTAATGACTCACTTATTTCTCTGTAACATTAAATTGTTTTGGAAAATGAATGTTTGGAAATCAAAGATTTTCTATTTTCTAATGACACACTAATGCAAAAGACATAAAATAAACATGTTTAAGACAAAATTGATATTTAAAAAAAAAGTAGGGTGCCTAAAACTTTTGCACAGTACTGTATATGAATGGCAAAACATTCAGGGCCAAGTTTCCCAACAGTATCCATTGTAGCACAAAGATTATAATTTTTAAATCATTAAGTTTGACGATGGCTTAGACAGATTAACTATTCAGCGGAGGCAGAGTAGACTGTCAAAAATAATAGCTTTATATAACACAATACCTACTTCATGCCCTGAAAAACATGGACATTGTCACATTTGTCATTGTCATTTTTTTTACTAGATACTTTCTTATGCTTACTCAAATAGCTACAGTATTTGGATGCTATTTGACTATTAATACTTCTACTTGAGTCATTATTTATTATTTGTTTAAGTAATAGTACTCTTCCCTGAGCAAGACTTCTGGCTACTCTACCCACCTCTCTGCTTTACTAAAAAACAGATCTCTAGTTTGCACACACACACACACACACACACACAAACGTCCCCATTATAAACCTATTTAGAGTATGAAAAGACGTTTGAATAGCACAGAATGAGAAATGACTTTTTATTTACACCCGACACGCAGACATGCTTTAGGCACACCCAGTTTGCTCAGTCAGGCGGAGGCGTGCGGATGATGAGGAGATCAATAATTAACAGGCTAAGAGTGGCAGAGTGTTGTGCAGAGGCAGGCCAGGCAAACAGGCGCGGGCTAAAGTCAGCACGTTCATCAGCAATTATTCATGAACTCAAGCAGCATGGCACCCAAGACTGCAGCATCCCCAATACAAGCTAAAGAAATGACTTGAAAGCAAAAATTCAAAGGCTTATGGATTACATGGATGTGTGAAACATGGTGGTTATGCGGATTATGGTGGCATTGATAAACTCAGCCGGACTGTTCATCAGGTTAGAATGTTGGTCTGGTCAATTACAGTCCAGAGCATCAACTCATAGTTCCTTTTGTTAGTATGTAGAGTATGTGAATTGTTTTTCTGTCTTGAACGTCAGTGATCTGGTTGGAGGCAACTTTGCCAAAAGCATCATAGTATGTACACACTTCTGGGCTAAGTTTCCCAAAAGCATCGCTGCACAAAAGATCATTGTTGAATGGAGCATCACATTGAACACGCTCTCTACTAGTTAAGACAGTTTTTAACTTTACAATGCTTATGGGAAATTGGGCCCTGATTGTTTACTGAAAACTGGTCCATGTACGTTTTGGCAATTAGATTTTCGTTCCGCAATAGGTGACAGAAAACGAGAAATTACTCGCTATACAATTTTTATTTTGTTTTAGAAAATAGGAAAACCAGAAACGTAGCCAAGGCAGGTGACCTTAACATCTTATATCCTCATTAGCATCTTTCCAGCTTCTTAGCTAGCTCCAAATAAGGCTGATACCTAAAAAGACTAAACAACTACCGTAGGAACGAGCAACATGTGTCTATTAACAACAGTACATGTAGAAAAGTTTGGCAACACGATCGAGGCTACTTTGCACACCAGAATCATGACAAAAGCTAATAAGTAGAACATAATTAAGCTGAATATATTCACTGAAATTCAGTAATTTGTTTATCCTCAGTAACCGCTTTATCCTGGTCAGGGTTGTGGTGGATCCGGGGCTTATCCCTGGAACACTGGACGCAAGACAGGAATACTCCCTGGACTGAACATCTCTCACACACACCATGGGGCAATTAAGAGTAGCCAATCCACCTACCGGCATGTTTTTAAGAGGTGGGAGGAAACCAGAGAATCTGGAGGAAACCAACACAGACACAGGGAGAACATGCAAAACTCCAGACAGTAACTCAACCCCAGGATCAAGGGTAATAGTTTAATTTCCAGGGTGCAGTAAGCCCTAGAACTAAACATAATAGGACAGGGCTGAGTTTCCCCAAAAGCATCACAACAAGATCATTGTTAAAGGGTAGAGCGAGCATCACATTGAACACTCTCTCTACCAGTCAAGACAATCTTAACTTTTATGGTGCTTTTGGGAAACAAAAAAGCATCATTTTTATCTCAGCAATGTCAGGAACTGAAATGGGATAACAGGTTGTCTTCTGGTTTATAATTTTTTATAAAGTTAAATTCAAGACGGTCTCATGCTCACTAATCCGTAAAAATGTGCACGACTCCGTCGTGCTTGGGGTTAGGGGCAGGTTAGGGTTTGTATGTTTTTCTTATGACTTCATTTGTATGAAATAGAAGGAAATCTAATCATGTCGCCCTTGTCGATTTAAATTCATAGGGATTTTTCACGAGATTAGGTTTGTCATTTCAGAAATTAGATAACGGGTGAAACTTTTCCTATTGCGAAATAAAAATCGAATTGCCAAAACGTACACAGACCCTGCATTGCATTACATTAGAGTTAAATTCATTTTTCTATTGTATTGTACAGTTTTCCCATTTTCCCTTTAAACTTCATCTCTCTCTCTCCACACTATTCCATTTTGAATAATTTTTTTCTTTCTTTCCCTTCTCTCCCATGACAAATGCTCTCCCATAGGACTCCATGTGTGAGATAAAGCCTTGTTTGAGCCTCATAAAAACGGCAGGTATGGCATTCAGTTATTTTTTCCAGCAGAGCGCATTTCTTCGGGGCCTCGGCACATGATGAATGCATTCGAAACAGGGCCTCGGTGTAAACATGTTGTATTATGACTGAGCTGTCTGAGGTGTCAACCAGCTGCTAGAATAAATCACACAGTCATGTAATGTTTAGCTAAAGCATGATGCCTCATGTATTACCGGCTTGCTCGAGGCGGCCTTTTTCTCAGACATGTACACGGGTTACATGGAGCATTTATTTGAAAAAAAATAAATAAAATTTTGTAGAAGGTGCAGTGCCAGTGACGGCTTGGGAACACAAGGGGAAAGTTGCTTAAAGAAACGACATCAATTCTTCTGCAGGTAACTGACATTTAGGTAAATATTGCACAAAAAACATGCTATATGTAAAAGACTATGTGTATCTGAGTTATCTAAAATGTACAGGTGTGTTTACGCTGGTGTGTGTGTAAGTCTCGAGTAACAGATCCCAGGTGGTGAGCCTGGGGCACCCTCAGGTCATCCTTTGGAGCCTGGTGTTTTTGTCGCAGAACCTTCGCTCTCTCTTTGTCCCATCGCCGTCATCTGATCCCACCTAAAAAAGAGAGAACGGGAATTAAATGGACACAAAGAACCTCTTTTAATTAGTGGCAAGCAGCGGATTCGCTCGAGTGCCAAAACTAAAAAGGTGCGCAGCGCTACCCCAGACTTTGTAGTAACTGTCAGATGCTTCACATCTTATCACGTGAATTGCCCTCATCTGTATCACATTCCATGAGTCTACTGTATCTCCTACAGGCCTTGTGCTCTACCAAACACTACTCATTCCACACCGTGTGGCCAAGTACAATGTGAAAGGACAGCTATAGTGTATTCAGATACAGTTCTTTTTGGCAGTCAATTTAGATTAGCAAAGGATGATGGATGGTTTGCTCCTTTGAGATGCTGTAAATCGATCCATCTTCAAGGTCTGCATGGTGTGTGAGACTGTTGGTGTTTGTGTTTGCTGAACCCGAACACTCTTTTTGGGGCCAAATTGCCAAGTTTAAACTTGGTGAAACAATGCTCAAATAATTTTTTTCCCCCACCTGATTAAAAAAACTTTATTTTAAAGTCATCTGATACAGAAATCTATGTAAATACCTAGATTTAAATACCTAGGCCATATACGTAAATACCTGTACATCAGAGGCGTCGTGCCCCGCGTCTCAATTGTTTGAGACAATGGTTTGAAATCAAATAAAATTAAATCCGTAGCTTTAAGATATAGCATTATGTATGCGTGCATTGGAGCCCTAGTCGCGGTCTCAAAATGCGCCCGTTTTATTTATTCATTTATTTAGCTCTTAGCTGCACACCCTGTGGCTGTTTGACGCCCTGTGGCTGCCGCTTAGTTCTCCTCTGCCACGGAGCGGCCTGTATAAACGCTAAAGCGGCAGGCAGAGGACATGGCAAAAATAGCAGTCACTCATAGAGCTCATCCAGCTCCTACTCGCACTCTATTTTAAGTTGTTACGCCAGTGTGGTGAAGTTTAACTGACCAAGTAAAGGATGGACATCAGATTATTTTTTCAAAAGAATGCAAGTTACCTATAAATATATTTGTATTTATTAGTGGTCTGGCGTTATAGCCGTCCAGTGTCCAGTGTAAACTCGTCCTACTCGACCAGCTTGCTTGCTAACTGGAGTAACAGTCTAGCTAGTGAGCCAGGTAGCAAATTCTGTTCATAGCTAGCTAACAGCTCATGTGCACACAGTATCTACAGTAAATGCCAACTTTTTAAATTATTTGTCTGTAACTAACTCAGCAGAAACAGCAGCCCCAGCAGCAGGGAGCAAGACAGTGCAGAGGTGAGATTCTGATAAATAAGAAACACTATTGTGTTTTTGTATAATTATATCAAATGCTATTTTATTCGACAATGTTCATTACTAACTATTATCTGTTATATAGTTTTTAATGAATGTACTCTTCTAATATGATGTTAGGCAGCTGAGGAGGAGCAGCCTAAAGGGGAGGGAGAGGAGAAAGAGACAGGGCTACAGGTGAGATTTCATTAAATACAGTGTAATTAACAGATTGTGTCTAAAATTCAAGCATGATTTCTAGGATGATTAACTCAATATTTTTGAAAGTTAGATTGTAAATTTGGCTCAACTTGCTTTAAGTGTAGCTTCACTGCCTATTATAACCAAGTGAGAAGTGAATTAGTGTAGCCTATATTTGTAAATTGTACAGACATATTAGGATAAATATCTCAAACAATTTTTAAGTAATAAAAATATTAATAATGGTGAGTACAAGTCTGAGTGAGTGATTGTATGGATCAGCAAGTGATATATGTTCAGTAGTTTAGAACTGCATTAATAGATGTACATATATTTTTTTATCATTAAAACACTCTCTGGTTACAAAACTGTGTTCCCTTAAATCCAATTGACACAAATATGTGTAATTCATACAATACATTTAGGACCTATTGGGCTTTTATGTCCACCACACAGATCAGTAACAATATCTCTGTTGATCTAATCTAACCACCCATGCTTAGCTTGCAAGTACATTTTGAAATGAGGCCAAATAGTAATGGAGTTATGAAACTGTGCCCCCTCAAAAAGGGTGGGTGCATGACGCCTCTTATGACACTAGTGGTTAGTGGAGGAAACACAGTCCTGAACCACTCCCTAATCTGGAGGCCTAGTGTGTCTAGGGTTCATTCGAGTGTGTCGCTTTACACGTGCATGATCTTACTTTAGATCCAAGCGATGACACTGGCATATGCTCCAGCAAAGCCTATAAACAGGTTTGCGCCACACATCTCTATGTTTCATGAATCTGCGTTTCTTCCCCCCCCAGACTTGCATAGGACTTTATGCAGACATGTTAGGATACGGTTTAAAATGAAGTGGATAGTCACTTAGTTCTGCAATAGTTTTTATTTTATTTTATTTTTATTGATACTGTAGACAAAACATTACGGCTACTTCCTGTTGAAATCTTTTATGCATTTGCTTTTATGACAAAAATCCAGAATTAATCACGTCTCTTACATTTGTAAAGAGTATCTTTACCCAATATCTTTAAGAGAGTATATATAAGAGCTCAATACACAATTGTCAACAACATTTAAAATGGCCACTAGAGGACAGTATTTATCCAGAATACAATAGCCACATATCTGCATTAAAAATAGTTCATCCCATTTCACAGGTCCTATCTCCAACCCAAGGCAAACAGGCGAATTATTAAGGATGGAGTAGAGATTGCGTACATGTATTTGTCATTATAGGGACAAAAAAAAAAGACTGGACATCTTACGCAATGGTAATACTGTATTGGGGGACTGACAAGTGATGATTTATTGTAACAAGTTTGGGGTGCACACATATTTATGGATGTTATTTAAATAAGTAGATTATTAAACTCTTTATTAACAAAATTAGGGTCATTCACCTGGTATTGTGCAATAATTTTCACAAAAAATCATGGTATTTTACTGTTCTAGTCTCTTTTTAGCACAGTAAGCTGGAAGTCTTATAGAGATATGGAGGTAAAGGGACAGACCATGTTTTAGTGAAGCTTTGCATGCAGGCCAGTTCTCCATTTCAGAGAATTAGACACAATTAGAGACTGATAAGCTGTGCAACATCTACTGAGGTGGCTCACATTATCCAGCTATTTCTAATGCTGTTCTTCACATACAGTGCAACCGTGACCGAAATGCATCAAGTGAATCTTATCAACATCAGAGTTTGGCACAACATAATGATTTAGAGTCAGTTCTAGTGAGAATGGTAAGATGTGTGTTTGACACTCCTCTGTGTGTGACTGAGGCAGCATGAGGGTCTGACTACATGATGACACTACATGATGTATGTAGTGTAGTGTATTGGGGAGGTGAACAGTTATCAGGGTAAATGGACAGGAATCTTCGAATTCTACTTTAATGAAAGTTAAGCGCAGAAACAGCAGGCACAATAATATTAATGCAGGATTGCTTACTGTATTTGTTTAATGCAAATATGTAGCACCTTGGTGGTTTTACATTTATTTAACTAAATAGAATTTACAACAAATGAAATGCAAAGTATAATTTTATTTTGTTAGTCAGAAGGTAGAGTAAGATCTTATTGAACAATTTAATGATAGGTAGACCAAGACCAATACATTTTGGGCAGTTTTGAAAAAAACTGGTCGCCAAAAAGAGTATTGGTGAGCTGAGCCGATTGCTCTGACTCACTGAAAAGAGCCGGAATTCCCATCACTAAGTGTACTGATGCATGATGTCTTCTTTGCGTGTGTGTCTGTGGGTATTTCTGATAATGTCCCTGTGGCCACACATGATTGTTTCTACTCCCATTAGTACTGATCCTAGTCATCTTAATATATCTATACAGCAGTTTTACCAAAATGGAAAATTAATAAGCAAAGACTTTACGTCTTTTCTCTGTCCTTTGCCTTTAGAAACTAATAAGAAAGGAAAAGAGAGAAAGATTTTTCTTCCCTACATTATAGACATAGTTATTAACCTGGCTCTAAAGAATTACACATAACCAGTTCTTAAAATGGCATCTTTGCAGCCCATATACGGTTACTGTTTTTTTCTTGAAACACTAAATATATAAATATTTGTTGACCAGTACCTCGAAAAAGTAAGTTGCTTTAGGGCCCTGATGATTAAAGTTTAATTTATCTTCTAGTTTTTAGCATTCTCTGACCCTTTATATTTAAAAGAAATGCTCAGAAAAAGGGGTTCACAGTTTGGATTATTGACAATTCAAAGCTGTATTCCCATAAATCAGGATTTGGGCGACACAATAAATTAGTAACAGTAGAAGTAGAAGCTCACTCTCACTATGACACTATGTAACCCTACCAGCTAGTTAAGAGTCTGCATGTCCTTGCGGTGCAGCTGTTTTACATTGTCCTCTGACATTGAGGCACTCACGATTAATACCACTGAAAGATGCAGCGGGCTTCATTTGCTCCCCATCAAGTTCATGCTTTCTTTTAACCTCCAGTACTGCGGGTGCTGCTGTGTGATGAGAAAGGACTACTGCTACATGAAGAATTAAACTGACTGTGATTAAATTGGGAAGAAATTCTGACTGCCTGTCGAAATTAATTTGGGGAAATAATGCAGCTGTCGGGGCCGACCACTGGTGCATGATGGTCTTTTGTACCTTGCCTGCTTGCGTGTTTATAGTCTTACTGTGACAGAGCCAGACACCCTGCAGTGGATTGTGGAGCTCTACGAGAGAGGGGAATACAAAAATATCCAAGGATTATGTGATAAATCCTGGTGTCTGAGCAGAGCTGGCTCAGTTGTTTCACAGTGCTGTGCAGCACGACTCTGTTGTGACAGACACTGTTAGATAGCAAATCATTCCTTGATGGTTTGTTGGCCAAGGCTTGATAAAGACCATGATGACTAAGTGACTTGTCCTTGGGTCAGTAGCTGGGACATATACTTGGGCTTGTACATAAAATATGTGCTCTCTCACTCTCTCAGCCTCTTCTTTTTCAGTGCTCACTCTGTCTTGCTTTGTCAATGCACACATATACTGTAAGTATGTGCCGATATAAAAATTTCATATCACTATAATTGCGTAACTATTTATTGTACTTTACTATATTATAAGAAAAAAATTTGTTTTGCTTGTTTCGCCCCAGTGCTTCAGGGATGGGCTCTGGATCCACTGCAATCTTGACCTGGATAAAGTGGTTAACAAAAATGAATACATGTTTACCCGTATGCCTCATCGTACAGCATTGTAGCCAAAAAAGGAACCTCAACTGGCATTGCATTCTGGACTCCTTAATTGTCAGAAAAAAACAATACTGTACAGGTTCATTTTTGTTCCCCAAGACACAAACTATGTAAATGTTGTCCGATGTTGTCCAATTGTGCACTCTAATGATGTTACGCTACAATTATGTTCCTCTAACTAAAGGTACAAAAAAATATACCATTATGAGTACACTTTTAGGGAAAAAGGGTTAAATCTAGAACTCTTAAGAGGGTTTGTCCCTCTGGGGGAACCGATAAGGTTCTGTATAGATCAGCGAGGGTTCCAAGTAGAACTCCTTTAGGAAGCTAAGAACCCTTAACTATCCAAGGAACCCTGAAGACCTATTTTTTCTAAGTGTGTACTACCCTAGTGACAAGCATTTGTACCTTAAACCCAGCTTAGTACCTTTTCTTTCTAAGAGTGTCGTCATAAGTCTTTCTGAGAGTGTCAATATATGTCATCACTTTTAGCAGGCTGTGCTTTCAACTTTAAAAGACAGAAAGCCTTATGCAGCGTTCCAGATGGTACAGACTTTATCTTTGGAGTGCAAATGCTGCACAACAATGTTGCCTACCTGGAATACATGGCCTTGTGATGATAATAATATTATGTGTATTGAATAACACCCGTTATTGGCCTAACACACTGCTTTGTTCTATTGCTAAAGCATTGCGGGGCTAAACATGGGTGTCAAATGCTGGGTGTCATTCTCAAACAAGACCTGAAATCTGTTATTACAAGGACAACAGTATCAGCATGACAGTATCAGATGACAGTTCTACCCATTCTGAGCAGTTTTGAGTTTCATTCAAGGAAAACATCATAAAAATGGCTAATTCCAGCTGAAATGCAGTGTTACAATAAACATGTGAAAAACTTAATAAAAACCATCAGCCAGTATCTTTCAACTGCTTTACCATCCTCTGCATCTTCTGATGGACTACAACACACTCAATGAGTTATCCCTCCATAAAATCATGGCATGTAATCCTCACGGTGAAGCCAGCATGGATGCAGTGAGTAACAGAAAGCACACCACTACAGCTCATGAGGGTCAGACTAGGACTTAGATACACATGGTGGAGGTGAACGGCTCCTTACGCTTTGACACTAGACGTTTTGCAGAGAACTTTAGAGACTATGACCAGTGTCATGATAAGAACATGTGTGCCATAGGATTGCAACATGATGGGAACATTATAAAGTGTTATCTAAAGGTAAGACAAAATGTGAAAGATAAAATATTACAAGTTTAAAGGTTTTTAAGTCAGGACACTGTTTGTAACATCTGGTGATGTTCTCCTCACATTCTGGTAGCGGTTAATTAAATATCCGCTCAGACCAAAAAGTCTCAGTCTCTGTGGTGCCCCAGGATCTGTAAACGGAAGAAAAATACAAATGATGTGAACCACCAGCATGCAACCCATAAGGACAAGGAGATGTCCCTACTTACCTGTCAATCATGTTGCTTGTCAATTCAGAAAGCTTCCCCTCTTGCACTATAATTCAGACGTTCGAGCCGAGGTAGAACCCAGGAAGCTCAGTTCCTTTTTTGTTTTTTTGCTATTTAAGTTAGAAATATTGTTTTATGTCTTTTCTCTGCATTGGGTATGGTCTCTCCTCTCTTTTGCTACTAAACTACAAGGTGCTAAAAAAATTACTAGAATGGATAAGGGTGACCAGTAGATTATTATTATTAGTGAAGTCAATGAAAATCCTATGATGAGCAACAGTAGTCTTGGAATTTTATGTTAACTTTTCTTTCCCAAGTTTATCTATATTAATTGCTACCACGGGTGTCAAAGGCTTTCTTGATTTGAAGCTCATAACTCTGAGCTTTAAAATTCCAAGCTTTCTTCTGCATGGTATTATCCTTCCAGGGCACAACAGAGGCACAGTCTACTCTACCACAACTAACCGAAAGGGGGAGATGGAAACACAGTCGTGTCTCTCTCTCTGTGCTCTGTGTTCTTCTCCTACATGTCTATTTTAAAGTAAGTCTTCCGTTATCTCTGTCCCGGTAATCACAGATTCATATTGCACACTGGCCACACTATCTGCCCTTCTAAGGCTAAAACAAAGAGCAAGGACACACACATCTCTCCCCACCTGCTTACACACATACCGCTGCTTATGTGCCCATGCGTCTTATTGGCAGCTAAGTTTGATTGAAGTTTTTGGACGGATTTTGGAGAAGCCATGGTAATTCTCCATGGCAGATTGCTAGGATTTTCTGAGGCAGGATCCTGAGCTCTGAGTGCAGCTTTGTGTGCTTTGCCTTGTTGTTGTTGCTGTCCTCATCGAATATTAGCACTGCTGCTCTCCTGTTAAAGCTTCAGATTAATCCTCTACTGTGTGCAAGTGCACACACACACACACACACACACAGTGATACACAAACAGTTAGTGACTTAGCTGTATACATATGTACATGACTCCCTCTTTCGCTCTCTTACACACCCATATTCACACATACTTTTGACTTTGCAAAGGTGTTGAAGGGAGTCATGTAATCTACTACTGCACAGGCTGCCAGACTGCAGATGAGGACCCTTAGCTTGAGGTGGCGCACACTTGGGCAAGTTCACATTATAAACAGTTTTGTTTTGTGAAGCCCATATTGCCATTTGTAATATTGGCTTTTAGACCTTTTTATTGGCTGCACATAAAATCTAGCATAATCCAAGATCACTGATAAGTCACAGTGAAGTTACATGTCAATCAGAATGTAGCACTGAAGCTCACACATACTGCACATGTGCAATCGTGCAAATGTAAAGCTATTTTTCTCAAAATACATCCCAAGGAATTATATTTACACTCAGTTGCCAGTTTATTAGGTACACCTACCTTGTATCTACACTCATTGGCCATTTTATCAGGTACGATATAAGTGCACTTTGTAGGTATACATTACTGACTGTAGCCCATCTGTTGCTGATGTATAATTTGTCATCCCCCTATACCTCATCCATCAATGACTGCCATAGGACCACTGCTGACCAATTGTTATTTGGGTGGTGGATCATTTTCAGCACAGCATTGACACTGACATGGTAGATACAAGGTAGGTATACATAATAAACTGGCAACTGAGTGTAAGAC
>JAOUQW010000049.1:3437877-3452455 GCA_028565825.1 Olivaichthys viedmensis | reverse complement strand
CCATTTTAAGATGAGTCTGAAACATACCAAAATGTGGAAAACTTGAAAGGGTCTGAAAACTTTCTGTATGCACTGTATGTATTTACACTCTATCTATTAATTATTAACTAAATGTAATAAGACGTCCATGTCCTCATAATAATAGATACTGTCAACTGCATGTCAAGATTTGGACCATCCTTATAAGGTAACATACAGCATATCATCCTTTACAGCATGCAGCAATTGCCAGTAAATGCCACTAGGAGGTACATGTATATGAGAGATATATGGATTTCTTATTACGTGTATTTACATGATAAATAATAGCGTACCTGCGTGGTCATTTATATAAATTAATTTGATATCTTTAATGGTACTCCAAGGTGACACACAATTCAGTGGTAATTCGAGGATAGTCAGTTTATCATCGAAATGGGCCATCCAACTAAACTTATAATATAAAATAAAAACAAAAATAAAGCAGAGCACCCTTGAGCCCGTGTAGAACGGCGGCACCAAACAGCATAAAGAGAGAGTCGAAGGAGCAAAGCAGAGCAAACTTCCTTGCCATCAATGAAAGCAACACATGCCAAAAATGATCAGGCTCTGCACTTAATCAATGACTGGCAGACAAACATTGTGCATGGAAGATGAAGACCAGAGGAATTTCGCTGCTCAACTCAAGCCTGAATCGGAAACCAGCAAACGACCACTAAAACAACACAACAAAAGACAGCCAAAAAAATAAAAAATAATAATAAAATAAAAAAAATAAAAAAAAATCCTAAGCCTTTTTACTTTGTCACGTATTGTGGTCCTCTTTCTGTCCAACCATTTTATTGCATCCATTACCATTTCTGTCTTTCACATCTTTCTCAGTGAATTTCAAACTGCACACTGTCCTCTACAGTAACTCTCGATTAGCTGTTGGTTTTCTTCCTGAGAGGAACCCTAATGACGGCTTGTTTGAAGACTCAAACCGGCGTCCTACAAAAAGACTCCACTCTCACTTTGGGCACAGCTTGGGAACGGCTGTAGAAACATTTTCTCAGCTTTGTTTTATTTCATGTTCTGATTTGTAGATTTATTAGCAGATTCACAGTGAACCTTCAGAACACACAATGGGCTGCAGTGAGGAGAAATATTTTGAATATAATGAATCAGGCACTTTGTGGCTAGCTGCTCGCCTCTGAGTCTACCGTCTCGCACTCAAAAATGGCAACATGGTATCATCAATGTCATCATATCATCAATATCAGCATACCATCAATGCTGCTTTGATCTGAGTCAGCTACGACTGAGTCTTACACCACAAAGCTTTGGATGGAGTGGGAATTTATTAGAGCTTGGATGCTCATGTTATCTGCAATGTGCATGAACTCTAGGGCTGCACCGATCCAATACTGAATATCGGTATCGGACTGATGCTGGCTTGAAACTCTGGCTCGGTATCAGATCGGATTTGACATATTTTTCAGATCTGATCAACTGACGTATTTTTAGACGTATTATGTCATCTAAATGTGTTGCCTGCTAATACTCTCATTAACGCTCAGGAATCGCAAGAGCACAAAAAGTGTTAGTGAGTGACTATTTTCAGGCACTGGACAGATACCAGGTTTAAAAGTACCCTAAAATCATAATTTAAACCATTAAAAAATAATCTATGTTGAATAAAAAATTGTTACATATTTTTGTGTATTATTTTTATGCCCATAAACTACTAAAAATGGCACAGGAACATCTCTAAAACGTTATACTCATTAAGAATGCGAGTATATATGAATATGCATGATTATGCAAATTGAAAATGCCCCCAGGTACCCCATCCCCTTCCCCACTACTATATTGGACCGGGTTTTTTTTACAGAAGTGCTGTGAAAGTCTCTGTTTTTAATGGAAAAATGTAAAACTTGCACTGTGGTAACACATTTAACCCAAATACCAATCAAATAGTCATAATAAGCCATCCAAGAGGAGTTAACCATTTAAAAAGCAAATTTTTGAGTGCTGGGTGTCTTTAAAGAAAATAAAAAATGTCAAATATTGTTCATGGTGCTCTAGTATTTAATACGACAATCATCCTACTCCACAATGTGTTATACAAAGATTACTGGAATGCAAATCAGAAGTACCCACTCAGAAATATCCGACCTCAGAAATGACTCAATATGAAAACAGTAGTTGTAGTAGTAGTAGTAAATTGTGTACAGCCTATTGTATAATTTATAAAAGGTCATGTAACTTTCGTTTAATATGTATTTTAACATTATAATAAAACCCAAAGATGGGACCTTGGTTTCATATTTTTTTCTTCCATGTTTACGCACCAAATGGAACTAAACGTAGGTAGGAACCGAAGTTGTGAGATTAGAGTTTTAGGGCGACATTAGACATCCATAGGATTGGCTCAAGGAATTTACTGGAGTCAATCATTTAAAAATGTTGCTTTACTACTTTGCATAAAATTGCGAATTAGGAAAAATCTTAATTTAATTCAAATGTTACAGCTTGTCGCTGTTGGACACTTACATTAAAAATGAATGGTTGCCTGTTGCTTTGTTGTTGGTTTGAACGCAGGGCAAATGACAGGACTTGAAAGGCATAGTGAAAACAGAAAAAGAGGAAATGAAGTGATGGATGAATCATCCTGAACGTGGAGGAGGAAGAAAGAGCTCAAAGAGAGGAATACGGAAGAGGAAGAAAGAGTTAAAAGTGCCTGTTGGGAGTGGGATGGTGGGCTGGATCAGGTACACATGGAGCACGCTGTTCACACGGTAGGCATTAACAGGAACTACAGGAAGAACCCAAGGGAGGGCTTTAATCAAACGCTGTGTGGGTCACAGCTGCAGAACTCTATCATCCTTTGAAAATCAGAAGAAGAAGAGGAGGAGGAGGAGGAGGAGGAGGTGGTAGGGCTTCGTGAGGACAGAAGGAGGCTGAGAAAACCATTTGGGCTTCCCTGTGCACGCCACATGTGGGGGAAATGAGAGGACATGCTGATGATTTGAACCACAGAGAGAAACAGGCTGATTATTAAAATAATAGTTTGGTAAAAAAAAAATTATTTACACCATATTTGTTACCTAAATGTAATCGTTCAGCCAAGACCTATTTGGTGTCCGATGTTTTCTCCTTTAGTTTTGCACTGGAGCTACAAGACTAATGTTGCTAACAAGTAATGGAAGCTAACAGTTTAACACCATGCAAACTGCATGTCACACACTTTCACTCTTGGCAAAACTATTCCTTTAAAAAACAAAAATGAGAGAAAGAAGGAGAACATACGTACTGTACAGTATATGTAACAATTTATGTGCGATTGCCATGGACAGGAGTTTCAACATGTTTCCCTGTACTGAAAAAAAAACAAAAAAACAAACAAACCCAAACTCACTCATAATTAAAAGCCTTAGAGTTGTTCCTGCCTTTTCTCCCTATAGGGAAACGTGTCGAAATTCTCGTCTGTGGTAATTCCAGATGAAAATCCTGGAATATTCATTAAATGCATTTATATTTGTTTTAAAAAAATTGTACAGATACATAAATTTCATCCACTGTACGGGTCAGGCCTCCTTCCGGCCCCACCTTAACTCGTGCCTCATGATGGTTTTAATTAATCACATATTAACCTGGCTACATCTCGGACCTTTTCATTTTTGCTGCTTTCTTCTCAATCCTGTTTATATAAAGCATGCTGAGACGATATCATTACCCAGGTGGATAAAACACATTGCACATTAAAATATACTGTATTTGTGCTAGAAGAAATGAAAAATCACTGAAACAGAAACATGGTATTAAAATACCTGTATGGTTTTAAATGGCAAAATAGATATATGCATATTTCTAGCGTGATCATGTCAAATACAACAATACAAATGTTTCACTTATCACCTGAAAAGAAATGGTAAGAGTTCTTCTGAAATGAAAAGAAAGTTGGCCACTTTGCTCTGTAAACTGAAGTGCGTTTTGCTCGCTGAAGTGAAGAGGAGCTTGTATGTAGAGGGATTATCTGTGGAGTTAAGCCTTGCCTGAAGTCTCTCTCTCTCTCTCTCTCTCTCTCTCTCTCTCTCTCCTGGTGCTCACAGAGCGGAGATGAACTGGCCTCAGACCAGATCTGAGGAAACACCTCCTGCCAAGCAACACACTTACTCTGACCATCAAGGACGCAGCCCAGCTACAGCACCGTGCTGTGTGTGGTGCCATCAGGAGCCCCATAAGCAATACGGCTTTTAACTTTGTTTAAAAACTGCAAATGAATTTGAATTACTTAAAAAGGTCTAGTATTCGAACACATTTAAATATTAAAGAGCCTATAATGTTATACTGCCACAGACAGAATGAACATTAGCAGTAGCGCTACACTATGCATTTGTATCACGTAAACCACGGAATTGTGTCAATGATTTAAGCAACACAAAATCAGAGCAATACTATAATTTGATAAGAAACTATAATGTTAAGCACACTTACGGGTTCTTTGGTCTGTCCCTCTAGGAGAAACCTTATATGTAGAACCCTAAAACAATGGGTTTCCCATTCAAAGAAGGTTCAAAGTAGAGCTCTCCTAAGATTTTTCTAAGATTGTACTGTTATATTTATCCAGATTTTCTTAGGCTACCCTGAACCCACGTAAAGATCCAACATCCTCAACACCTCTTTATTCAGGAACATTTCTTATTTTATTTTGACTTGCTAGATAGAACCATTTTGTATGAGTGTAATTCATTGTAGTTACAGAATAATATGCTTTAAATAAACAACTGAATAATAAGCTGGGAGTTCAAGGGTTTACATACCTTACTTATGTAGTATTCATTTTAGGACGCATACTTTTATGTCGAATTAGGAATTTGTTACATAATAAAGAATGTCATAAATTTCATGCATCCAGTAACCAGGGTAATTTGGCCAAAATGTTTAGGAAACAAGAAACGCATGTTTTGATAGACTTACTTTAGGTGACTAAAAGTAGAACATGGGATCTTAAATATTCGAAATATGTGAAATCTTTTGCCTTTAAATACGTAAATATTATGAAGATTTGAATTGTATTCGAACAGTGAAATTCTGACAACCCTAATAAACACAGACAAGCACAGGGCTTTTTGTTAAGGTGCATCGAAGCAGCATGTGGTCAGAGAAACATGCATTTTCTTCCTTGGCTCACTGTTCACATGACCACCATGTCTCCCAATGCTTGGTTTTGCTCTCCCTCTCTGGCTCAGGAAGAAATGAGAAGCCCTTTAGATAAATAGCTCAGCTCCTGGTAAAGTGCTTCTTCACCATTACAAGCCCCGATAAGATATAAATCATCCATTACTGAAGCGGAGCCAGGAGCTGAAGGCACAGCCCGAGGAGATGACTCGCACAGACGCTGACACAAATTTGGCCATCATGGGATTTTTCATGTGAGGTCCAGGAGCGGCCATGCTGGTCTAATATAGCGGAGCCCCCAAGTACACCACATTCTCTCACAGGGAGTGTTACCTGATGGGAAAATTAGAGGTTAAGGCAGAAAATAGGAACCGGAGACCACTGAAGACTCATTGATTGAGTAGAGTGCAGAAGTTCAGGCTCGCTTCTCGATTTGAACAGCTTTCTTCGCACCGGAGTGTCAGTGTCACCCGATTGGCAGGTCCAATTTTATGCCAAAATATTCATAGCACCTTTTGGACCCCATCAATATCAATAAGGTCTGTCTGCAGATCGCAGAGCACAGAGGGCGTGTCAGAGATCATATAAGATAAAGATAAGACAAACTTTATTAATCCCCGAAGGGAAATTCAATCATATATGAAAATGTGAGTGTATTATTAAATCCATATATGGAAATGACAGCAGGTTTGAGTGTGCCTCAAAACGATAATAGATGGGAATGGGGGCATGTTTTTGAGACCATATATGGAAGTTTTCAATATACCAGCTCGCTAACATCCCAATAAGCACCAATTGACCATAGACTTCCATCAGCCTCCATTAATGTAATGGATTGGTCTATAAAAAAACATTTGTTATTGATATGTTTGGTTGGTCCTTAAATATACCTCTTTTTTTAGTTTATATTAAGTTTGACGACTTGTATACAACCACAATAGTTGTCCTTTCTACGTCTTCGTACTTTGACTCTGGCCGAAATCTAGTTCCATTAACGTCTTTAAGCTCACTGAAATAAGCTAACCTGACAGGATTTCTGAGATTTCTGTTCATAAATATTTACTGCTAAGCCTATCCCGATAGCTAACAAACTAACCTTCGGTCATAAGATTTTTAAGTCATATTCATAAATCTTTATAATATCTTACTAGCTGGCTAACATAAGCTAACCTGACAGAGTTTCTGAGAGGAATTAAAAGTCATCTTCATAAATGTTCATAATCTTTTTTGCTAGTGGATGATTGAGGTGATCTCTCAATCCTGATATACTCCCCCTCCAACAGGAGTACCTTCTGGTAGATTTTAAGCAGCAGGTTGGTGTCCTCACAAACTGTCACCAAAGACTGAAATTGTCCAATCATGAATGGAAAAATTAGGGAATTGTTTAATAAAACTTTAAAATGCATGCTTAAGACTAGTAGATCCAAGCAGGTCTATGTACAGTATCTCAACACAAGATGATGTTTTAAACAGAGATTTCAAGATATTTGTGTTGAGCTTAGAGAAAGGAGTAAATAAGGTATTAATGAATATTTTCCTGATTTATAAATGATAGCTAAAGCAGAAAGACAAAGAGACAAAGACGGCGAGGCAATTTAAAGTGTTTTACCAGGAATATTGTGTACTCACAAGACACAAAAGTCAAATAAACCCAACAATGAATTAGATTAACGATGACATCTCCCCATAAACAAAGAATCAATTTGCCTGCATGTGCAGTTGCTTGTTTTAAACGTGAACTTCCTTGTGCCAACATGTTTTTTTTTTAGACAGAGATATCCTGCAGGGACAGACATGAGATGTTTTTAACAGACAGATGGAGACTTTCAGGTCCATTAGGCTGAAGTGAGGCCAGTAGACTGTGTCAATAACACAAAAATTCTATTGATTTCCATACCAGGAACAGCACTTCTCATGTATGCCATTTGCAGTCGTGGGATCCTCTGCAGATGGCTGCTCAGCAACATTTTGATGACCCTTGAGTGCTCTTTGAGGATGGGCAAGCAGTGTCTGCCATTACCTGGGAAAAGAACACCAGCTGGTTTCAGATATAACTTCTTTACCACATGTAGGGAATTGCAACGATTCCTCCAATTATGTCTTTGAACTTATTGAACCAACTGCAGTTTTGCATGTTCGGCATATTCCTGGAACTATACCGTGCTTTTCATAAGACATCAAAAGTGCAAGGATGGGTCATACCTTAGGTATGTGCCAATTATTGGTTAAATGATGTATCACAATGTTCAACATGGACAATATAGTTATCACAGACATTTAAAAGACCATCAATACCACCGTGTTCCACTTTGGAGGAGGCTGACTTGCTAGGCAGCATTTTTGGGACACGATTGTGATAAAGTCTGTCACATTAAGAAGGACATCTGTCTTCTAAGGTTCCTTATTTTAGACAAAGCATCACACGTATCCTTCTCAGAGGAGACAATTCCATAATTCCATTCACCAAATGAGTGGTTTCTCCAACTATTAGCGCTTCTCCACCGAACAGCTCGGCACGGCTCAGTAACAAATTTGAACCCCTATCCAATCCTGGTGTTTATCATCACATAACGCTAATCGATGAAAGTAGGAGGAGTTTCTTTGGAGGTTATCACGTGGTAACTAGTGATCGACAACAAAAAGTAAAATATTACTCGAAACCTAAAACAAAAATTTTAAAGGAAACTAGGCATGTCTCATTTGATGTTAAAATGTGCGCGGCACTATCGTGTTTCGCCGTCACATGGGTGAACTATTGAGCACAAGACTCAAGTTTTATGGAAGCATGTCCACCCAAGCGCTGTGAAGTGTGCCAATACTTTAATCTCAGTGAAAATACAGAGAAGAATGAGTGCAAACTTAATCAGATGACGTTAAAATATTACAAAAACATAATTTTCTGTGGCTGAATCTCAAATGATGTTCTACACTATACATGTAGGTAGGGCACTAGGTAGGGTGTACATTGCCATTATGTTTTACCTTATGTAGGGCAGAAACGAAGTGAGTAGGAAGCCATTTTGGATTCACCCCAAACTAGAAGATTGTGGATTGTAAAATTACGCTAAATAGTGACAAGAAAACATTACTGTGGGTAAATAGAATTGAATCTGAGACATTAAATTGTTGGATAAAAGTAAGATGTTGCCTCTTAAATCCGCAAGAAAAAGGTCTTTTGAAAAGAGAAAAAAGCTAAACGAATGAAAATGAAAAAACTAAACTAAAAGGGCAACTAAATTCAGCACAGGTATTTAGGTACGGCTTGCATGGCAGTGGAAAAGGCGACAAAATGTGGAACTACAGGTAATTTGCAGAGGCATGCCGCACCGTTGGGTGGAAAAGCGCTATAGGAAACACATTTACAAAAGTTACTCCAAGACCAAATACAAGTAAATGTAGCAATTTTTTTTAAATACAACATTGTGATATCACACATCATATTTGTGCTAATCCAGGGTCTATCAGTTTTGCTTAGTCATGTGTTCTTTGCATGTTTTTGAGCTTCTTAGCTGTACAGTAAGTGCACATCCTCTGCAGATCCTCGCCTCTGCTGTTTTGTCCTGGTCTGAAGGGTAATGGGGCAGAAAGAACAGAGGAGAGATGGACCCGAAGCAGATGTACCCACCGCACCACACTGCACTCCAGTGTATTGAACCGCTGTGGATAATCAAGCTGCATTGAAAGCTAGTTAATGATAGGCTAATGATAATTACATTCAACTGCAAGAGAACAGGAGATGGTGTTCATAATATGCTGCATGAGCCCACAGAGGCAACACAAATCTGCATGCAAGAAAATAAAATAAACAGGTATTGAATGCTGGTTTTGTGGACTTAAAAAAAGACCAATAAAAAAAGGAAGCTGCCCCCTTCTAGGTACACAAATTTACTGAAGACCTTGGTTAGCAGGCACAGCAGTTACATTAGCCAGCTTTCTACTGAGAAACTTTAGCATTGGAGATAATGGGGGGCCAGTTTGAATATATCGGGTTCGGAGAGTGACTTTTCTGAACTGCCTCCTCTTTACTAAGCCTGTTTGGGAAGAATCATATATCAGGCTTTAGCCTGAGTCATTAACTAGCTTCCAAAGTATCTTCATGTGATCATAGTAACAACTCCTCAAGACATGTAAGCTTCAGGGCTTAGCATTTTGTCCCTGACCATTAGAGAAGGCTCGTTCTGGAGCTCAAGTTCCTGTTTATGCCCTGTTTTAGCCAAGCCCTGCCCAGTGGAAAGGGACGAGGAACCCTTGAACCAAGTTCAGGCACCATGTTTGGCCCACACTGGAAAGAGGTCTAATAGGCAAATAGCATAATTACCCAAAAGCTGGTACTGGTGTCAAAAGCATTTAAGTTCTGGTCAGTAGCTTTTCCAGGTCCATGGCCAAATGTACATCTGCACCGTGGAACCGTTCAGGTTGTAATCTATTTGGTCCTGCTGAGAATTAGCATTGGCAGGTTGGCCTCTGCATCATTCAGTCTGCTGAAATGAAATCTCAATTCCTCGCCTGTTGGCAGCCAACCGTAGTGTATTTATGAGACAAGAGGGAAGTATGGACAGTGACAGGCTGGTTTTTAGGCTGTGGGAGAGAGATCAGAGCTGGGGTTCTCTATGCCCAGAGCAGAGGAGAGAAGCAGAATTTCATGCCTTGTTGTGGAGTATGTGCCTGTGCATCATGTCTTACACAATGAAAAGAGTGAAACAAAAAAACATTGGGTCCCTTTCTTAAATGCCTCATTTGTTTGGAAAATTAGCTTATGGATTACCTAATGACATGCATAATGTACAGTACACATTATATATAGTGCCTTTCCTAAACCTATGGCACAGAATTACATTTTAAAAGTAAAGTACAGAATTACAATGTAACCATTCTTGTCTCTTGTCTGCAGATGAGGTGGTCCAGCAAAGTAGCCCACATAGCTGTGGTCGTTGTGAAAAGTACAGGGTGCTGGAGATCTTAAGCTTCTGGGTGAGATGGCCAAGTTGTAGGGCGTGCCCGGCGCTGGCATCCGGCCCCGTCAGGCTCCCTGCGCCAGAGCATGTGGAAGTGCTTTAAGGCCGCGAGCTGCAGCACCACAAGTCCCGCCAAGCTGAGACAAAGCAAATTACTCTCTGCTGGAGCACCATGGGCCACTGCCAAGATGGAAAAACGACCAGCCACATGCACGACCACGATGAAGGCGTCATGAAGAAGTAAAGAATGACGTGCAATATACCACCTGTAGAGCACACTTTGGTTTTGGTTTGGATGAATGAGCAAAGAGGTGTATATGGGGTTCTTTGCTAAAGATGACTTGTCTTTGTCTTTTGTACCTTTAAAACTCATTTAACATACAACAGTGGTCCTAAAGGTCTAATTATGTACATTACATTTATTTTGAAGGTACACTACCTTAATTTTTCCAGGTAAGATATGCTTACCAAAAGGTACAAAATGAAATCCTTAAGGGTACTACCACAGTGACAAGCAATGATACAGTTTACTACCTTTATTTTTGAGAGTGCACCATGTGCCAGCTATCAAATTAATCACAGGTTCTCTTTATTAATTCTATAATCCAATCTGGCCTTGCATATAACATCTCAGATATCTTACAATAAAAGCACAAGACATGTTAATGCAAGTGTCCTGTCTGTTCTGACCATGGATGTTCTCAAAGATGTTGTGAATCTGGTAGATAAAATTGCTTTAAAGTGCAGTGAGCCACCATGAATATGGTTCCACTGAGGCCATTAGCGTCTGCGGTGGACACCATCCTGGGAGTTCAGCGACTCCATCACAGTAAAGCGGTCTCCGAGGTGTCGCCAAAACTGCCAGTTTCTCATGCTACAAGTATCCGCCCTTCTCCAAATGAAAAGAGCCTCCTCGGATCCTTCTGTTTTCATACCGGTCTGCAAAACATTTTCATTGCATTAGAGCAACCCAAAGCTGTAATGTGCGCCCTCAAAAGAGTATACTGGAAATTTAGCAGCATGAAAGGATGTAGGTTTCCTCTATGGTTTTTGAAAACTCACTCCAAGCCTAAGTCATTGCAACAACTGGACGGCACCACAGTCAGACTGCTAAACTGCAAGTGTTCTCACAGGACACTTGGACTCGTTTCATACGCCGCATGCTTGAACTGCAATCACAAACGTCTCCGAAATTTCGGAGTCCCAGTAATACCTTAAAGGCTTCCCACTTTATGGTGTAATAAACTGAGGAATATATGAGGCTTTAAAAACACCCAGCCAAACCTGATCAGTATGGAGGAGCTCCACGTAGCGTGTGGACTGACACACTGATATAAATCAACACCAGACTGAGAAGCATGACTTATTTAGAACCTTTTTTTAACCCATCATATGATGGGTTTACTAATTAAAACAACTTACTATATGAATGGCCTCTTAAACTTTTTTGTCCTGAAGGAGGACTGTTTTTTTGTTATCAAACATATGTAAATAAGCTCAAGAATGGAATTAATGATTAGCTGATGAAGTGCATTGAAATTCACTTCATCAGAGTAAACTCAGAGATCCCTGGTTTTCAATAAACTGCCCATTAAAAATGGCTACAAATCGCCATTAAACATTTCAATTTTGGCAAGTTTTCTGACTCAGTTAATGACGAAATTATACCTTAACCCTTTATTTTATTTTCAGTATTCATCAATGGTTGTCCCATTGAGCCAGGACACCTTGTTTACAGCAATACAATTGCAACTTTGTTTGATCTCTATTAAATAACAGAGACCCAAAAGCCATACCAATGCTTAGGGATCCTCCTGATAGCACCTAGGTGTGTAAATAGGAGATGGTAGGAATGTAACATCTTGTTGTTTAATATTTACAAAGAATGGTCATTCTTAGCACTCTTACAAAATTACAAACTTAATCTTTAATTTATACAGTACCACAGGGCTAAAGGCCCCCCTTAAAAGTGATAGCTTGGCCAAAAATGAAAAACAAAAAATAAAATACCCACTGCACCCCTTACTCCAAATGTAGATCAGCCAAGGCGTGCTTGCTTTCTAAAGTTTGCTTATTTAGCTTTGCACTGGAGCTACAAGGCTAATGTAGCTTACAAGTAACGGAAGCTTTTCCAGTTTAGCAAACTGCATGCCTGAAATCATCACACACTCATCTCAAACCTCAAATCTTAAACAGACTTGCTTATGTGGTTTCTGACACTGTATGACACGCTGTTATCCATCAAAATTGACGAGACACTAAACATGATCCTGGCTGATCTGCTACATTTGGGGTAAGGAGGAAAACTGTGTCGTCAACTTGCTGGCTGTACTATTTCTTGAAGGGAAAAGGTGTGACTAAAGTAACCAAGGCTAATAAAAGTTGTTCGAGGCACAAATGTGACACAGAGTAAAGTACCATTTGTGGAAATATAAGGTCTCTCAGGACACCAAAGGTATGTATTGTTTTCTATTAATTTCACCACAGGGAGCCTTTAGCCCTAAATATGATTGGTTGTTTATGTTTATCAGAGAAATTGAGACGCAACAAGCTTCATGTTGAAAAAATCCTTCCACTTTTAGTAAAAATTCTAAATGAATCGTTTTGACTTGAACAGAATGTTCAGGGTAGTGATCACAAGAGTGCAAGGTTACAAAAAAACGAAATCCTTCTCAGGTCTTTTTTTGGCCAATCTTATGAACCAGACACTCCATGTCGCCGAGCTGATGGACGCAGGAGACTCAGAGGGAGACAGAGACTGCCATCCCTGGGTGTGATGGGCTGTATGTGTGCGTCTGCTTGCCATCTCAATCCACTCTAATGAGGTGATTGAGGAGTGTGAAGCCTGAATTCAGGGAGTGGCCCGACCACAGACTGCTGACTCTGATTAACTTGTTTACACACACACACACACACACACACAGGATAAAAAATTATGGAAAGAATTATGGCAGAGAAACAGAGAGAATGCCTGGTGGATATCTATGTGGCTATCTTTAAAAACACATTTGCTGTGGTTACTCAGCTCGACCCGGTACAGCTCTCCTCCCTCCTGTTAGCAGTTGTGTGTGGCGTGCGGAGGTTGGCTGTACTCCGTGGTTGCTGAAGTGACAATATTTGTGTCCATTACACTCCCCTTCCTGTAATTAGGCCTGCACGTAGTCAGTTTGTCACTCCCACCACTCCTTTCACCGTCATTTCCCAATCAAATCTATGCCAAGACAGAGAGTTTGCAGTGTGGTCGACTATGTAAAACCTCCATCTCATCTCTGTATTGTACTTCATTGCCCTCTACAGATACAATCCCTCGCTCCATCTGCTTCTAGAGTCTACAGTCAGGGTTACTATAGTTAGTAAAACTACAACAAATAGTTACTAAAACAAAACAAAAAAAGTAAACTGAAATAAAATAATATACTACAGTTCTAAGAAAAAAGGGTTTCATCTAGCACAATAAAAGGGTTCTCCGCTTTATCCCTTTAGGGAAACCCTTAAAAGGTTCTATGTAAAACCCTACAACAGAGGGTTTTCCTTTCAGAAACGAGAAAGCAGAACCCTTTAACCCTGCTGGAACCATTAACAATCCAAGAAACCCTAGAGTATCCCTTTTTTGAAGAGGGTACAATTAAATATAATTTGTACAAGCTAGAAATCTCGTCTTTGAAACTGCTAAAATAAAATAAAAAAGCAAACGTAAAATTATTTTCCTCTACTACTTTTTCCACACAACATTCCCGTGACTTCAGTTCTAGTTTAGTGTGGAAAATGACAGCTGGCAGAACGAGAGTGTGGTGGGAATTTTCTACATTTCACAATGACACAATGACAGTTTGCACGACTCAATTCATATAATTTTTTTTACAAAAGTTACGGTTAGGGTTTGGGGCGGGGTTTGCGACTTCGGTCATGTGAAATTCAATGAAATCCAACCACATCATCCTTGCTTCGTTTGAATGTGTATGAATTTTTAATAAGATCAGGTTTCTCTTAAATGCCTGGTTACTAATAAGAACACACTTCTGTATGCAGGTTGATTAACACGCTTCACGTATTTCATGAACTATTATGAATAATAACATGGACAATCATGAAATTCACTCAGTTGACACTTTATAAGGTAGACCTATATTATAGCTACACACGTTGGCCATTTTATCACATTTACTCAGTTGGCAGACGCTTTTATCCAAAGCGTCTTACAATTGAGCTGAGCAGATGAAAGTTAAGGGTCTTGCTCAAGGACCTAACAGTGGCAGCTTTGTGGAACCAGGATTCAAACTCACAACCTTCCGATCAGTAGCCCAGAGCCTTAACAGCTGGACCATCACTGCCCTTATCAGGTAAACCTATCATATAGGTCACTTTGCAGGTGTACCATTACTGACTAGTCTATCTGTTTCAACAGTTTGTCAGCCCTTCTTTACCCCATCCTTCAATGGAAAGGGACCACCATAGAACCACCGCTGACCAGACATTATTTG
>JAOUQW010000049.1:3392608-3404945 GCA_028565825.1 Olivaichthys viedmensis | reverse complement strand
TAGAATAAGTCTGTAATGTAATGAAACGTGGAGAAGGTGAAAGGGGTGTGCAGACTTTCCGGCTTGACTGTATATGAGGTATATGGAGAAATGACAATAAAAACCTACTTGAACTTGTTAAGTATCTTGCTCAAGGCCATTGGCAGCTGGCAGAACCGGGTTTCAAACTCTTAACCTTCCAATCAGGAGCCCAGAGCCTTAACCATTGGACCACCACTGCCCTTATGCATTACTGCTAAGTAAATAACAGCCTATTAATTACATGTAATGCATTTACAGTATAGCTTAACTTTTGTGTATATAATACTAGTCTCTGGATTTTTGCGTAATTTGTGTGCACCTAGGCAAGCAAACTATCGAAAAACATCTCATCAGGCAACATGCTAGGACGGAGCTGGTATCTAAAGATTTCTGCGTCCAGGAAGAGAGTACATCAACCTCAGCTTAACAGGCCGGACTTGATTTTTGTTCAGGATCAGGAGTGGGGCACAGGCCTAACGTAAATTTTAGTTACTTGTTGTTCCTGAACCACTCAACAAGCTCTGGTACCCTTACATTATTTTCTACAAGATTTTATTTAAAGACTACTGTGTTTTAGACTACAGACTTCTACTTTTTAATGTATAGATTTTTAAGTAGCACAAGCCGAATGAATGGGATTATGTCATGCCTTTTTACTGTACTGACAGAACTATTGGTTGTCATCCTTGTGTTTTCTAGTTGATACAGAATTGTATGGGTTTTAGAGAGTAACTTACAAGTAATATAATGAGTAATGTGATTATTTTCTGAGAAAGCAATGAGTAAAGAAGTCATTAGTAATTTGTACTGTAACACTGCTCAGCAGTTACAGTAATACATTTCAAATATTAAAACAGCTCAATTCTGTTCTATTCGTTATCCCATATGGTACTGATCTGATGAGATCATCTGCTTTTCTCAGACCCCGGTATAGCTCTGCAGATTTAAAACCCCCCAAATATATTCTGGCAATCAGATAAGTCTTAGAGGCACTGAGCTGTCGAAAGGATTTGGCTCCAGATCTGAGCCTGCTTAAAACGGCGTGTTTTTATAACACCTACAAAAGTCTGGCTTCAGTAACTTGACCTGAGACGACAGTCATCTGTTTGTGTCCATCCTGTAACCATCAGTAGTTTGTCCTGAAAACGAAAACCCTCTGTTGTAAGGTTCTCCATATAACTTTTAAGGGTTCCCCTATAGGGTCAAACCGAAGAACCCTTTGGGGTGATAGGTAAAACCTTTTTTCTAAGAGTGTATGATAATGAAAAAGGTTCTAATTTCTGATCAATCCTGCCTAATCCTTTCCGATTAGACTATGATTAGACTATAAGAAAAAGTATGACACCCGATCAATCACAGCATCTCTGATCAAATGCTGACCTTTTTATTCACTCCTTACCATGAACGCGTTCGGCACCAAAACCTATTATAAGGGAGAAAAGCAACGTTACCTCTATTAACGATTTGCAGGGATCTCTTTCAGCTTTTTCCACATCACACATGTCAGCACACTAACCTCAACACTCCTGGCATGAGAAGGCTGACATTTTTAACTTATCAAATCAGATCAGGTTTCCAGCTCCCCTTTATGAATAGACTTTTTTCTTTTCTTTTTTTCTCAATGGCTGTATATACACAGTGGTCTTGGAAAAATTATGGGAATCCAGTGTCTAAAGCACTTCCAGTAGATTGCAAGCGATTTATCTGCACCCCTTTCGCTTTTCTTTTTTCCAGATTTTTCCTTCAGGTGGCCCTCTCTGAGTTGCTGTGTGGAAGAATTTCAAGAGTCTTCACTCTCTATCTTCACTCTGAACAGCAGTTTGGCCAGCAACGTCTTCTTTAAGCTCCAATTTACAAAACTGGCCATGAGTGTGGATGACTGCTGAGGGATCAATTACTCCTTTTGCAACTGGCGCTGAATAAATGCCATAAAGGCTGCTGTTTATGTGAGGGAACGGTGACCAATAATGTGGATCCCCCCCCCTTTCGCTTTCTTAATTAATTTCTGTGCAGCTGTTAACAGATGTTGTAAGAGACAGGCCCTGAAATCTGTTTCATTAAAAGTGTTATGACTGACAAGGGAGAGCCCCATAAAACAGAAATGTGTGAGGTAGCTCACGGCCAAAAGGACGCAGCCATGAGAACATTTGCACAGAGCAACGAGATTAGGGAGAAAGTCCTCCGTGATTTGCGGGACTTGGGAAGGTTCCGCTTACTGTGTTCCTCTGACCAAGATAAATAGCTATAAAATAGATACGAATCTGCAAATGAGCATTTAAAATCATCAAGATGGAAAAGTCCATAAATGTGGTCAGAGTGTTCTGTTGATATAATCTCTGACTGTTAAAGAGGGGAGAGGTTAATAAAACACTAAATTGTCCCTAAAATGAAAGTCATGAATAATAACATTTCAAAATCCACCTCTAGGGGCAGAGTAGGGTTTTAATTGGTCAGAGCGACTAATGACGTAACTAATATATTAGGTTTTTGTTTTTTTGTCAATTTATAAAAAATGCAGATTCACCATGTGCCAAAAATATAAAGGTCACAAGGATTTAAACTACCATTTTAGAAATCTATATGTGTATATAAAAATACACAGTACTGTGCAAAAGTCTTAGGCACCCTAATTTTTTATATTACATTTGTCTTAGATGTTTATCTTCTGCATTAGTGTGTCATTAAAAATTTGCAATTTCTAGATTTTCCAAATATAATGAAATGCTACAGAGAAATGTTTGTGCATCATTAAAGGAAGTGAGATATTCAGTAATAGAGCACTTTTTAGATAAAACCATAATGAACGCTGTTCTGGGATTTTACCTGCAGAGACAGAAGCGAGTGAGAGCCAAAGTTCTGCAGAAGAACCGTGGCAAGTTCTCCAAGATTATTGGAACAACCTACCAGCCGATTTCCTTATAAAACTGCACGACAGTGTGCTTAAGAGAATTGATGCAGTTTTAAAGCCAAAGGCTGCGAAACACCAACACACTGATTTGTTTTAGGTTTTTTTTACTGTTTACTGCTCTTTATAGTATTTTTTTTATTTATTAAATTATTCTCAAATCATTTTCTTTGCATGTGCCTAAAACTTTTGCACAATACTGTATATATATAAAAAAGTGAGTAACTGAAGTGTACTTTGTAATAAATGTAGATGTAGTAAAAATTACAGCGTAGTACACAAAGTTTCCAGAGAAACAGGATGTTTCGGACAAAAGTCCTTCATCACCTGTGCAAACAAAGTGCTTCTGAAGCTGTAGGAGGTGAAACCAGTTGATATCCGAAATGGTTAAAACATTGGGCTTTGTTTGTTGGTAGACTGACTATTTATGAATCTTTTTGCAATTGTAGGAGTGTCTTATCCAGAATTTTCTAAGCTCAGGCGTAGGGGCATCACAGCGTGTCCTCTAACTGACAGTAGTAACTTAGGCTGGTTGGTTGTGGATCATTTCTGCAACTTACACACAAGTTTCAAGGCCTTATTTACGGCTCTAAGGGTTAATCTAAAGAGAGGTAAATCTAACATGGAGACGAGGGTAAGGAAAAGCAGGATATGGGAGTAAGTAAAGAGAGAAAAAAAAAAGAAAAAAAATCGGAAAGTGGTGGTTTTCCAGTTCAGAGGGTTTTTCCAGTGGCTTAAGTGCATTCCCTCCGCTGGCCATTTCAGAGAATAATCCCAAATGAACTGGAAACTCTGTTTCCTGTCAATCCCTGACTTTAATTAAAAACACGAAAGAAGACACTTATTAAAAACCATCGTCTCCGAAGCTAACCCTCCCCCAAAAAAAACATCAAGGAAACTTGTATTATATTTTTACGACAACAAAAGGAACATCATGGCATCCCGCTGACTTTACTAAATACCTCTGTAGCAACGGCACAAACGTCTGAAAACATACAGGCCTGTAAAATCCCTTTACATTCTATGAACGTTCACTGGTTGGAATAATGTCTCTGTGTGCATCAAAGGCGCCTGGTTAACAAGTCTCCTCGGACGGGACGGACAGAGCCGAGTGCACTAGGGTACGTTTTACTGACAGACAGAGACAGAGAGACTATGCAGTTGTGGGAAGACCGGGCTCTCAGGCGTCTAGGAGTCCATGTAAATAATTATAAAAAAAGGAATACAAGTCCCTTCAGGCCATTTTAAGACTCTGGGATTATGGGTGAAGATGAAGATGAGGTTCTGTGTAGTGCATTTGGTCGATCTTGGAGCAAATCTCCGACTGGCAGCTACTTTGCAAAGTACACAATAGAGGAAGTGTCCTATTTTATTACACGTTACAGAGGCAGAAGACAGAAACAGCATTATGCCAGAAAAAAAAAAAAAGGCTACAGATTGATATAGTGGTAAAGCACACAATTTCACATGGACAATAAACGCTATTCTATATATTAACTGCAAGTTCCTGTCATAATGGTGCTTATTTTAGTACTAAACCTCAAACATGCCCACTATTCATTCATCTCTTCCTTATTCATTTCTTCTGAATGGCTTACATTTTCCAGGCAGCTGCAGATAACTGCTTTATGCACTCGCCATCAAGCTTTTTCTAATTCCATCAATGTACAGTGAAGTGCAAATGTTTTCATACCCCTTCATAAAGCGTAAGCAACAAGACATTTAGTGTGTTAGGTTTCACAGATGTTCTTTCAATATCACGAACAAAAATGGTCACATTGTGCATGTTAAGATATTAACAGTGAAAAAGAAAAATGATATCAGTTCAAAAGTTTGCAGCTCCCTTTCTGAATGTGATATCTGGCAAAACTTTGACTTCTTTCTTTTGGTTCTTTTCAAACCCTTTTTCTGTTGATTTTGCCTTATGTTTTTGGATTGTTGTCTTGTGCACAACGATAAGTTCAACATGGAAGAGTTTTGATTTACATTTATTCACTTTTGTTTAATGAGCCGTTTGGTTCAGCTTCTTAAATCGGCTGCAACAATATTATTGACGAAAAGGCTAGTCATCTAAGGTTTTTTTTAATTTGATCAATAATAACAAAGATCAACAAGAAGCAAAAATCCCTCATTTTATCTTTTGTAGTTGCCATCTGTGGTTGTTTTCTTTTTTTTCTTTTACTTTTCATCTCTCTTTTATTTCTTGTTTCTTGGGGTGGGTAGGGTTTTCAGAGGAATGGGAGGTGGGTACACAGCTTCACTACAATACATCACAGTGTATTTGCAGTATATTATATAAAATGCAAAGTGAAATTGGAAAGAAAAAAAGTGGTAAGAGGCAGAGAGAGAGAGATGGCCAAGGGATATTTGCCCTGGTTATAAAAGAAAAAAAAAAAAGAAATCTGGGATGACATTAAAATGACTTTAACTTCAAATAGAAGCTAAAATAACATTGTAAGGATGTTAAAACATCTGTAAAAGTTAGCACTTTATATGATCAAAAAATGAATAAAAAACATTTCTATTTGTTTGAGCTGCGTTTGGGTCGTAAAAAAATAAACCTTGTTTGTGCTGCAATGTTTTTTGAGAAATGAAACGTTGGTGCAGATTGAGAAACGCTTTAGACGGCACAAACGCAGCACCAGTCAAATTTTGTATTCTGTTTTTATTTTTGTTTGTTTATCTGTTTATGTGATATGCAGTACGTGGAACCAATCAGCGATGAACAGGACTAGTAGCCCCACCCCAATTAGGTCCTGTTGGCACCAATCTTAAGCAGGTACCGAAAACCAACTAACTGGAACTTTGGTGCTGGACTGACTGCCAGTGGAAAAAGCGCAGTTCCGGTTTTCTGGTGCCAGACATTCCCGTAGTTTGTTCGATACTATAATCACAGTAAAAAAAAAAAAAAAGACATACAACCAAAATGAAGGGCTATTGCATAAACCCATATTCCATTTTCAGACACTGAAGTCAGCATGTTGTTTAGGTATGTCTGATTTGGATACTTGTACATGCTTTGAGTAGACTAACACTGCCACATATCACCTTGGTTGCTATCCCCATTTTTTCTCCTCCACAGATAACTGATGGCCTGTCTGTGGGGTGAGGGGGCTGAATTACTGAAGCAGGACCGCAATATCAGTCTGTGTTCTGCTCTGCGTATGGCATGAATAGAGCCCTCGTTCCTTATCTGTTAGTGTCTGTGTATTTTTGGACCATCTTCAAAGGATCCAACCGCACCAGCCCATGTCATATAGCAGTCCATTAAGTTAGATTAATACTCTCAGAAGTAGACTAGGCCCACAGGGCATTGACCCAATAGACCAGTAGTTACATATAGTGACTTTTTTCTTCATTGTAGCAGACAACTTCTTTAAATTCTGCTTAAGTCTGAGGACGAGCCTCACTGGAGGTGAAAGTATCTTGTTTCAAAACAGGAAAGGCAGAGTTAGGCAGTCTTTTAACATCTGTTCCTGATAAGTGTGTTACCCCCCAACAGTGGAGCTCCAGATTATCACACGTTAGATACACAGAGCAAAGCTTTAACACACTCCATATATCTAGTGCACCACCATTGTGTACGTCTATGAAGGAAATATTTGAAAATGCAGAGTAGAAAAGCAATAGTCATGTAATAAGGTTCTTTCTGGAACAATACTGTAATCAACATTACAAACGTCAAGCTGGGCTTCAATCAGGAGCCCTGATTGCTCTAATTTTATAGCAATACAACTGTAACATCTATTTTAAAATCCCCAATCTATATTCTCTTAAATCTCATGCATTATCAGTATAAACAATATTTAAACAATGCTGAAGAAAATAGAGGCCCAGAAGCTTTCCCATGCTTGAGGATCCTCCTGATGGCTGGTGTGTGTGTGTGTGTGTGTGTGTGTGTGTGCCTGTGGGAGTGGATATACTGTAAGTGTAAAGAGATGGAGGGAATGGGACAGCCAAATCACCTTTTTTGGTTCAGATTTACAAAAAGCCAGTCATTTTAACACTTGTTAAAATTTCACCTTGTTACTCTCTGGGCAAAATCACTCAGACAGTGTTCATTTTGGCAGCTAAATTGGATTTAGTTTTAGTCTTAGTCTATTTATAATAGTTTTAGTGATATTTTAGTAATTTGGTTATTGTTAGTTTTAGTTGATTTAAAAAATAAAAAATAAAAACAGCAATTTTAGTCAACTAATACGAAAGGTTTTAGTCTTCTTTTATCAAACTTCTTCAATATGTTTTTTTTTTAGTTTCCAAAATGCAAATGCAATAACTTCCAATGTTTTAATTCCCTTTTAAATGCATCCATCACTTTCAGCCTCAGTTAAATCCCTAGTAAAATCGCCTTTTAAAAGCGAGTGCACGAAGAGGAAGGAAAAAAAGTTTCACCTTTGTCCAATCGACCCCTTCTGGCATTTTTTTGTCTTGTTTTTATTTTTTGCTGAAAATATTATTACATTATGTCAGAGAATTTTAGTACAAAGGGGAATTTTTTATTTAGTTATTGTTTCTTTTTTGTCATGGAAAAAAAGTCGACGAACATGTTTCGTCGTAGTTTTCGTCAACAAAATTAACACTGGATCCTGAACATCATCTCTGTAACAGAAGTAGGAAAATATAATTTTTAAATACTATTGTTCATATTCATTAGAGAAACTGAGTGAAGTGGATAAAGCTTCATGTTGGAAAAATCTTTTTTTTTTACTATTGTTGCACTTCATGTGGATCATTTTGGGAAACCTTACTTTTCTAAGAATGTAGTAATACCTGCAAAAGCCCTGAAGTGTTAAAAACATTCCTGAGTTAAATTTCCACTTTATCGTTTTCAGCTTTGTGTAACATAACAAAAACAGCAGCAATTTTGCAGTTTCAGCCCTCCAAAAAAAACACTCCCATTATTACATTTATTTATTTTCCATTCCTAAAATATCTATGACATAAACTACTTGCTATTAGCCAGTTAGCTCTCTGCAGTTTTTTTTTCACCGGTTTCTACAAAAAGGAATGAAAACACGTTTGTTTTTGGTATTTGGTATAACATGCTAATTGCTAAATAGCTCCACTGCCATTTGTTTCTCAGCCTTAAGAAGGGTTGGGGGGGGGGACCAAGAAAAAAAAAAAACCAGCTGTTCCTTTAGGTCGAAGTTGGTATAACGTGCTAATTGTTAACAAGATGGCAGGAATAAGTGTAAAAAAACGGAGGGGATCGGACAGTGACTGAAATCACCTTTTTGATTCAGATTTACAGACGCCAGTCATTTTTAACACTTATTTTTTACCCTGTTACTCACAGCTCACAATGATCCAGAACACCATCTCTGTAACGTATCTGACCATATATATATAACTTCATGTTCATGTTGATTAGAGAAACAGTGTTGATTTTTTTTTTTTTACTGTTGTTGCACTTTTAGCTAAAAATGGACATGGACGTTTTAACCCAAACGGATCACAAATATGAACTTAACAAAACAGATAAATCTAGTCCTTTAGGAATATTACAATTATATCAGTGAATGGCAGTACTTACACATAACCCGTCGTCAGAAGCATGAAACGATACTGAATGCAGGAATGAGAAATGATAAAGTGGGTAATTATTGGACGCGGAAGTTTCACTTGGTGCTCACATTAAAGGAGAGTGGAATATTTATCTTTTACTCGGTGGTTGTGGATGATTACACTTTAATGGGGTAGAAGCTGGGGCCTCTGACCGCACGTATCTCTTTCATTGTTTCTTTCACTCTGAGGTTTGGCTCTGTTGAACCCAAGCCAAATCACCTCTGGACCAGGTCAGGCCTAGTTTAAGATCACAACTCGGGCTTAAATCATCCATCTCAGCCCTGCAGATACTTGCTTTCTTAGCTGATAGCACACGAGAGAAAGAAATTTGACTTTGGATAGCTGTCCTGTGCAACCAGAGTGTGTGCTTGAGTTAAGCCTAGTTATGATACGCTATCTGGTTGTGTTGATGCGTTTTTAACTCTTACACACCAGCTTTGCGTTGAGATTAAGTGAGTGCGTGCATGCTTTCTAAACACTGGGTCCTGGAGCTATGCTTATCAGATGCAGCTTCCTTCCACCTCTCTTTAGCCAAAGCAATCATCTGCGGCTAACGTGCTCGCGGCTAATTGCTGCTTAAAGCAGGATTAAGTGCTGAACCGAGGTCCTGAGGAGGGGGCTGATAAGACCTTCCATTAACTCCTTTCTCCATCATCTCAAGTCATGTGTTAGTGGACTATCTCACTCATGTCCTACTCCACATTCTCTACACACATATACAAAACAATATGAAGTGTGTTAGTAAGGTGTTTAGGCCTCCATGAGCCACCAGAACAGCTTCAATATGCTTTGTCATAGATTCTACAAGTCTCTGGAACTGTACTGCAGGAACTGATGGAGAACCGTTCTTCCAAAAGATATTCCCTCAATTGGTGTTTTGATGATGGTGGTGGAGAGCCGCTGTCTAGCACAATCTCGTATAACACAAAATCTCCCACAGGTGTTCAATTGGGTTGAGAATCTGGTGACTGAAGGCCAGAGCATATGATTTACATCATTTTCATACTCATCAAACCGTTCAGTGACCCCTCGTGACCTGTGGATGCCCTCATTTATTCAGGTTTTTCCTTTCACTTGTCACCCATCTGTATGTAAAAATTTGGGGCATTTCTTTTTAAATGTTACAAAAAAGCAACAGCATGCCTCAGTCATCACCACTTTTTAGCATTATTCACTCAGTGGGCTTATTTCAGTAACTTTGTGCTTCACTGACCACAAAAACTGATTCTTCAATTTTTATAAGTAAACAGACTTGTGAATTGTGTTCACGAAAAGATAAATTTGACATTCAAAAAAAGGTCCTTCAAGATTTCAATAGTTTAACCTTCGAGTCCTATGAATTTCCACTGCAATTTGAAACATTAAAGTTAGAGTACTGTTAAATAATTTATGCAAGGAAATGTCAATAAACAAAAAGTCTTATATTTCTGTTACAATTACTGATATCAAATACTCTCTAAACTTTGTTAAAAATCACAATGAATTTTTGTGACCTTGAATACCCATGGTTTCTGTTTTGCAACGTTCTCCCAAATTCCAGCCCAAAACAAAATATACATAAAAATCTTTTTTTTTTATGATCAGAGGCTGCCTAAAATGGAATAAATGGGTAAATAAGATTTAAAAAAAAAAAAAAAAAGTTTTTTTGAGGGTTAGACACGAATCAGTTAATCTATAATAAACGAGTCAAAAATAATGTAACTGGGAAGAACATGCATCATCGGTCACCTCAAAACCTAACAGCATGGCAAAGGAGAGCACACCTAGATGGACATAATTGAGAGAGAGAGAGCTCGGGGTGTTTCTGCATTGATCTTGATGTGCTCTCTGCAAAGTTTCTTTGATTCTTCTTTTCTTGTATGGATGATTTTATGCACCCTACTACTTTGCTAGGATTTCTGCAGGACAGCCAATCCCAGCAGCACTTAGTATTTTCAGTGTCTCCCGGAGTGTGCTTGAGTGGAACCCCACAGCTTTGGAAGTGACACTAATTCTTTGGAGATTTTATTCAGAGAATTTATTTGACTTCTTTTCCGGGCATTCTGGGGGGAAAAACACCAATGTTCGGTGCCAACAGTGTCTAGAGGCATCAAGCTCTGGTGTTTTTCCCAGATACAGGCACTGAAAACCCACAGAGAACAAATTTGTTTGAATTTGTAGCGAACAAAAAATGCAGGAAACGGGTCCATATTTCATCAGCACACTGCGGACCTCTATTTGTTACAGCCACAGTGATAAATCTACTGGGGAGAACCATGTCTTATGAAAGATCATTGCATGAGACAACTTATACCCAACTCTGGAGACTACTTCTCTGCCCAGTGCACTTGTGTCCTCATTATAAGTTCTCCTCCTTCACTTTGCCCTCAGGCCAACAGGAGGGACTGGACGCATGCATGCTCGTGATGGGCAAATCGACTGTAATTAGAACAGCACTCGAGGCCCTGCTGAGAATTTTGCGTAGGTTCATGTGCTGAAGAGATTTTACTGGACATGTGCTGATTTTGATGCTCCCTCTTTCAGACTACAGACCAATACCTGTGAGGCCATAGGGCGGCTTTTAAGCATTCAGACAAACCTTTTTTAATTCATTTTAAACCTTAATTAGGGTGTTCAAATTGCTTCTATTGTCTAAGCTACATAACTTTTACATTAATGTCTATGAGTCATTTATTTCAGGTTATTCGTTTCCATAGAATCGAAGCTAATATTGTTTAACTCTTTTATGAGCTAACCACCTCTTACAGTGAATATATATAAGCGTCACTGGGCCTTATTCGCTGGATACTTCAAGATTCCTGGTCAAGATTCATGGCACAGGTCGGATTACAGGCAATCAGATTCAATTGGGGGTAAATCCATAATCAAGATCCAACAACACAGCCAGAGTTCAACATCAAAAATACAAAGGACTATGGCCAAAGCTACGAACTGAAAACTAGGAACTGAGCAAGACAGCAGAATTGCTAGATAACACACAAAGGACATGACACAGCAGACAAAGGAGTATTACTAACAAGAACAGATGTGACAGGTGATAACCATAGATTTATAGTATATATTGGAGACCTAGATAGCTGACATTGTGTGCACTAGTGATTGGAATTCTGGCTCTTTTCAGTGAGTCAGTGCAATTGGCTCAGCTCGCCAATAAGAGCAGGATCTTTCGACTCATTGCGAGTGTCTTTCAAAGCTGTCCAGAGTTAGCCATATTATAACAGACCACGGCAAATAGGCCCACATTCATCCATTCGATCAAATTAATAAATGTAATACAGAAAATAACCCTCTACAGAAAATATGATGAATCAAATGTTTTACACACAAAAACATGGTATATTATATTTATTTGAAAGATATGGGAATCGTACACTAATGATCGAAATAAAAAGGAATCTATGGCTACTAAAAGATCAGTAGAATATTTAAAAAAAGTCACAAATAGTTACATTTCACTTCAGATATTATACTATAGGCACAACTGTCCCTGGCATGAGGACATCTGCAACAAATGTACACCTTGCCTTTACACACTTATTGTGGAAAACATACATTTTTGACCCAGATTTTGTTGGTTGGCAGATAAAAGAAACAGTTGAAAATCAGATCTTTTCTATCTACAATTTTTGTATAATTATTTAAAAAAATAACAAAATAATTAGACAAGATGCGAATTAGACAGAGATGTGAATCGGCTCCCAACGTTCACCTAAAAGATTCGGATCAAAGAGTCGACTTGTTCGTGAACGACACATCACTAATGTGCACTACTGAACCACAGTTATTTTCCAGGTGTACACACTTGCTGGAGCGCTGGCTTCAGTAGTGCACATTAGTGATGTGTCG